>VDFB02169668.1:0-41418 GCA_007258455.2 Sequoia sempervirens | reverse complement strand
TAATTAAACTATAACAATAATTATACCCTAACCCTAACTCTAACCCTAAATCTAATTAGACTAACTATAATTATACCCTAACCCTAGCCCTAACCCTAATTAGATTCTAACCATAACCCTAATTAAATTCTAACCTTAATTAGACCCTAATTCTAAGCCTAACTGAACTCTAGCCCTAATTTTTAACACTAATTTTATCCTAACAATAGCATTAACCCTTAAACTAATTAAAACATAGCTATAACCCTAACTCTAATTGGATCCTAACCCTAAGTGGTCATCATTCCTAACCCTTTAATTGAATACTAAACCTAACTTTGATTGTAACCCTATTTGAACCCTAACTATAACCCTAACCCCAAGCTTTATCATAGAATCCTCACCCTAACTCTAATTGAATGCTAATGTACACTAACCCTAATTAAATCTTAACCCTAGTTGTACCTTAACCTTGATTAAACATCAACAATAAACCTGGCCCTTATTAAACCCTAACCAAATAGATCCATAATTGAACCCTAATACTAACCCTAATTGTACACTATCCATAATTAGATTCTAATCATAATCAAAATTAAAATCTAACCCTAATTTAACTCTAACCCTAATTGAACTCTAATCCTAACTCTAAACACTATTTTAATCCTAACCCTAATTGGATCCTAGCCCTAACACTAACCTTACACTAACTGAACCCTAACTATAATCCTAACTTAAATTTAATTCTAATTGAATAGTAAGTCTAATTGAATCTTACACCTAACCTTGATCATAACCCTATTTGATACCCAACTATTACCCTAAACCCAAGCTTTATAATAGAATCCTACCCCTAATTGAACCTTAAACCTAAAACTAATCCTAGTCGTAACCCTTACCTAACTCTAAGCCTAATTGAAGCCTAATCCTAACACTAATCCTAAGCCTATTTGAACTGTAACCTTAATTGAACTCTAACCGTAATTGAATCCTAACACTTACCAAGTTAAAATCTAATTGAACAATATCAGTGTATAACTAGTTATAACCCTAATTTAATCCTTGTTGTAACCCTAATTCAACCTTAATTAAACTCTATTTGCACCCAAACCCTAATACTAACTGTAATTGAACCTCAATAACACTTACCATAGTTAAAATCTAATTGAACAATAACACTTTTTAACCCTAGTCATAACCCTCATTGAATATTAGTTGTAGCCCTAATTAAACCTTAAATAAATTGTAACTGCACCCAAACCTTAATACTAACTCTAATTCAACCTTAATAATTAAACCCTAATTGCATGCTAGTCCTAATCCAAACCCTAATTGAATCATAAACTTAACCTTTATCGTAACTCTATTGGAAATCCAAATGTAACACTAACCCCAAGCTTTATTATAGAACACTAACCCAAACCCTAATCACAATCATAACCTTAAGTGAACACTAACCGTAATTAAACAACAACCTTCACCCTAATTTAATCTTAACCCTAACTTAATCTTAACCGTGATTAATATGTATTTGATCTTTTTTTATTTCTTTGAATCTTTGTGATCATTTTTTTATTTATCTTTTATCTTTGATTTATTTATTTCATCTTTTAATTTATCTATGGTAAAGATTCTCAAATCTTTGTGATTAAATATCTTCGATCTTTTAATTTATATTTACGTTGATGGCGTCCCCACGCTTGGCTTTTCCACTTCACACAGAAGGGTACAGATTGACTAAGAGGCAATCGACTACGATGTAACATATCTAAGCAATTCATCATTTTTTGACCATTTTGTGGTTGTATTGTATGCGAATTGCATAATGATATCTGCAAGTGGGTGTCAGAGTGAATTAATGCATTCAACAATCGATTTTTTTGCAAACGCCTAAATGGTGAGGCTTTCTAGGCGAGGATGAGTGAAGCATATAAGTGGCCTAATTTATGAGGAGACAAGGGCATGCCCAAGATTTATCTGGAGAATGTGATAAGGGATGTTGTTACTTATACGAAGCACGCTAGGCACAAAACTGTTACTGCCATGAATGTTGTGTATGCACTTAAGAGGCAGGGAAGAACCCTCTATGGTTTAGGCGGTTAAAATGTAAAATTGACAAGGAGAAGGGGTTTAGTTGCGTTGTCAATTGATGCTTTAATTCAAATTTGATAGCTCTTCATCGCTCTAAACTAACGTATTATAGAATGGAAGAATTAGAGGGAGCATTCACTTGGTTTTGCCATCACAAAAATTGTTGGGAAATTCGTGTAAACACTCAGAGATCTTTGAATGAGAAGAAAAATTGCAAACCCTTCAAAGAAAACCCTTACATGACTGGCATTAGGTCACCGCTAATTGGTAATTTCTTCAATTAAGTCATATTTTTTGTGTTCTTTGTTTTATTTCTTTCAAACCCTAGGTTTATATGGTTTTCTAAATACTATCAATTTTTGAAGTTGAAACTGTGTAGAAATGGCGGAAGCTGCAAATGGGGGCTCAAAAGCCTCAAAATCCTCTCTCCACAGGTCTGTCTACACCTTCAGTCGTTTTGCTGCTTAGAAAATCTCATGGGTTTTGGTTTTAAAATTGTTAAAATTATGTTGTTTTTTGTTTTTGTTTTTAGGGTTTTGTTGTCAAGTTCTGCGTTTAATCTGTCAACGCCTTGCTTTTTTTTGTTTTCTTTTAAATTTCTTAAATCTGGGGTTTGATATTTATTCAGCGAATAATCCATTGAAACTCTGAATTTGGTTGCATTTTATTGTTTTAACTTTAGATAAATTGATCAAAGCCCTTATATTTTTTTGTGATTTTGCTTTTGAGTTTGCAAAAAATGAGGAAAGGGTGAAAGGGCCTGTAGAAGGGAGGAGTGAAGCGGCACATAAAGGTTTTGAGAGATTAATCATACATTCTATATATTGAAAGTGTTGGAATTGGCCACATCAGCTGATAGGTCTATTATGAGTCTGCTCAATTCTTCTACTATTGTTTGGGTAGATAATAATCGATATACATTAGTGCAACATGCCCAATTTTTGGGTTTGAGGCAGACACACTCTATGTAACTTACTACATGACAGATGCATGCACTACATTTCACCACAACAAAATAATGCAAATGTTCATGCTTGTGCTCATGTTGATGGCCATTACTGTGATTATGGTTATGGTCTAGGGAAAAAGTGGTCTATTTTTTTGCGTACATTTTGGAAAATACGTGATTGATCTGTAGTCTATTTCCACCAAACCTGTTATGAAGTAATCTGTAGTCTGTGATTTATTTTGAGAGTTTGTTTTGCATTATATCTTCAAATCCTGCAAGTCTCAAACCAATATTTGATATTTTCTTTGATTTTGCCAATAAAATTTAGAGTATTTTTGCATTACTTCATATATCTAGTTCTATAGTAAATTACATTTTTTTTTCTAGCTAGTTCTTGATTCTTCGAATATGTTAGGTTTTTTGATACTTGTATTCAATTTGTTTGATTTGTTTGATTTTCTTATTTTAATGGAGAAAACTTTTATTTTTAGGATGCTGAGCAGATTAAGATTACCTTGGAACAATACTTTCTGCTAGTTGGATTTGTAGTTGGTTATAGGATGGATGTCGAGGTTAGCAGACTTGGGTCACTCTAGTGGTTAAAGCTCAAAAGCTAGCTTGGGCTACCAGATCGTCCTTTACACTTAAGAAGAAAATCACTGAGAAACCTGCAATTGTGGCCAAGAGCAATGTGTTGCCAGCCTTTAAAATTGAAATACAGGATGACATGGATGATATCATTGATGAGGACAGTTTATTGATAGAAGAAGACTTGAAGAAGCCTGAAACGCCACCTGGTCTATATCAAATTTCTAAATTTAGGGTTTGCCAATTATGTTTTTATTTTGAAAATCTGCCTCAAATTTTGGTTATGGTTATGATTGTGATTGTGCTCATGAGTTTTCTTTGCAAATAACATGATCACGATCATGATTGTGCAGATGATTCCATGCACATTCACATCTGAGTCATTGTGACACCCATCATGATGATGATGAGGATGATGAGCATGACCACCTTTCTCTCCTTCCAAGAGAAGCATGTTGTGGAATGTTACAATTAGGCAAGTGCCTATGTCTGCTAGCACAACCATATTCCTACCTCGTTTGACTTGTCAATAAACCTAGATCCATCTGCAAAAAGGATGAAATAGAAAAAGGTCATGCGAGTATGGATGTAGAAGTCCTAGATAGGATATTGGAACCAAAAAGGAAGTATAATCGTAAGTTATTGAGTTGTTTTAAAATATGAGAATATGGATCTTAAGTGTACATGATTTAATTGAAGACTAATATCAGGAGACAATTTTGACATTAATTTTTTTAAAGGAAATTGTGCGTTTCTTAATCACCATGTTATGCATTCATGATGCATATTTTGTAATTTGTATTTTTAATTTGAGAAGTGTGCAATACAAGCCTCTTGTGTGATGGATTTGCATGATACATTGCATTTTTGTGGAGTTACTGCATAACAAGCCTACCTACCAGCATGATAGTTTTTAATCTGCTGCAGACTCCTTGTAATGGTGTTGGTACCTTAATTTTACAAAACTTAGGGAAAATGGTGTTTAAGGGAAAATGAACATGATTTTGAGATTCATGACCTTTGCAAGGTGTTTAAGAGTGTTAATTAACAGATTAGGAGGTACAATGGTGATATTTGCTAAGTATTTACAATGAAAGTGCAAAGGGGGCATGGAAAGAATAGATCAAAATTTTCACTAATTGTCATTGACATTCCACAACTCTTCGGTGCACCCATTGCACACTGTACGCTTAACATCCAACTTTTTTGTACTTGGAGATAACACTTGACAAAGATACCTGTTTCCAAAGCAATCACCCAAAGTTCTATTTGTTGCATTAATGAGAATTTATCTCAGAATAAATGCATTCTTTACATTTTTTGTAATATTTGGATACCTTACATAAAATGGTTGGATGACAAAATTTAGTTGGTCATGCTTACAAGTAAACCTCTTATGGAATGCAACATAGATCTTTTCTCTCCATCTGAGGTATCATAGATATTCTGTGAAGCCTAAAATCTCCCTCACATACATTCTGTCCAATAAGACAAGCTCCTTTGGATCATAAATCCTTGTGAACACATTCCCTCCTAGATATCAACATAGGTTCTGCATTTGAAGCACCATATATGTTCTTTCCAACATGACAGTCTTCTCTCATTGGAGGATCTTTATAAAGTCATTCATTAGTGAAAATGTTCTTGCCAACTTCTTGAAGTAGGCTGGCAGTTTCAGATTGAAGATCTAATCTAGGAAGATCTTGACCATTTTCAAAATAGCCACAAACTTCATGAACATGTGGTTCAACTTTCTGTGATGCAAATAACTCCTATATCATTGACAATTCTCATCATAATCACTTGGTCTTGTGACAAATCAACCTCAAATTCTTTTGCAGAGCTATAGTTTTCAATAATTGCATCCTTGAAATCTTTTTCTGAAAGGGGATAACATTTCCAAAAACTCGTAAAGCAAACCTGAAAAATGTCAAATTTAAGAGTACCATCAAGAGATGACAAATTGGATAATGCCTCCAACTCCAAAAATGGTTCTCACAATGCATAGAGTAACTATATCTAGGAAAATTGAAGCACATGGTGGCTAAACTGGATGATAAAAATAAAACAAATTCTATTGCAAATCTGTGCTGGGTATGATCTTCTAGATTGCTTTAATGCATTGCAATCAATGTTCATTGATCCATTGATTGTTGCCTCAAAAACCCCATACATTTGTCTTCGTTCATATTCAAACAAGAACAATTTCATGCTTGGTCTCACATGCCTAACAACTCTAGCATATGAACTAGGAAGCTTAAAAAGCTTATGATCAAAACATTCTTTCTTAGTTCTTCATTAGACATAAAACTCATACCCTCAAAGGCCCCTTGGGCCTCACTAGTCTCATAGAGTGGACCTTTTTTAAGTAAAGGTTCCAGATTCATTATAACCAAATTTGGCACAAAATTAACTAATATGTCTTCGGCATACCCATTGCACACGAAGGTGCAATTGCTAGTTTTATCTTTGATTCATTTATTTGATATTTTAATCAAATTTTAAATGAAATCTCTAATTTTCTTTTTTTGATTGATTTATCTTTGATTTTTTTTTCCACTAATCTCTTTGATTTATTTATTTGATCTTTTAATTTATTTATTTTTGTCTTTGATTTAATTATTTGAACTTTTAATTAACTTATTTATTTATTTAATTAATTATATAATAAATATTTTCAAATCTTTGTGATTTATCTTTGATTTTTTTTTGTGATCAAATCTCTTTATTTTGATTTTTTTGTTTCAACAAAACTCTTTGATTTGATATTTTTGTTCATCAAATCTCTTTGTTTTGATTTTTTTGTTTCATGAAATCACTTTGATTTTGATTGTTTTGTTTCATCAAATCTCTTTGTTTTGATTTTTCTATTTCATGAAATCTCTTTGATTTTGATTTTTTTGTTTCATCAAATCTCTTTGATTTTGATTTTATATGTGCACTTATTATGAAAATCCTTTATATTAAATAATATATTTAAGTTGCTATATTTTTGTAAAATAAAATCTTTAGCAAAGTTTGAAATTTACAATCTCTCTTTACACATATATATTGATTTTGAATAAAATAAAATATGAATGATTTTATTCCTTTTAGAAATATTTTCATTTTTTAAAAATATTAAATATTTTTTATGTTTTAAATATATTCATTCATAAACATATTTTTATGTGTAATAGTAATTTTAGGATTTTTTTTTTTTTTAATTTATAAAATATGTTTTAATTTTAAGTATATTAATTTAGAAGTTGACTTTTATATGAAATAGTAAATCTAGAAAAAATCATTAACTTATTTTTTAAAATTTTAGAAACTTCTATATAAAAAAACCTCAAGAGATATCTTGATTTAATGACATTGAATATACTAATTTATTTACTTTTTTATTTGGAAAAGGTAGGTACCTCTTCATAATGTCATAAGTTTAAGTATATACTAATTTATTTATTTATTTTATTTGGAAAAGGTAGGTACCTCTTCATAATGTCATAAGTTTTTCATCACAAATTTAAATAGTTGTTTAGTTAACCTCAACTTTGATTTTCGGAATAGAAATATTTCTACTTTTTGGTCTTGTTTTGTTATTGTTAACCTCAACTTTGATTTTCAAATTAGAAATATTTCTGCATTTTTTTCATGTTTGTTATTGTTAACCTCAACTTTGATTTTCAAATTAGAAATATTTCTACCTTTTTCCATGTTTTGTTATTGTTAACCTCAACTTTAATTTTCAAATTAGAAATATTTCTGCCTTTTTGTCATGTTGCAATACTTTGAAGTTATAATAAAAGATAGAAAATAAATAAGATTATTCACCATTAATTGTTCAACAAAAATTGAAACTTTCTATAAAATTTCAATAATTTATGGTAACATAGATACAACCTATATGTAATCTAATCTAAAGTTTAGAAATCAAACCGCTTTTGATTAAACTAAAAAAATGCAGTTGGAATTATCCAAACCAATACATGAATCCTACAACCAATGAAATGGATGTAATTTTGAAAGCGGAAGCAATTTGGGCATTGACAATAAAGTCAATTGACATGGGTAATTGGTTTTAAATACAATAGTTCATCAATATATCTTGTTCAAAAAATGAAAACAAAAAGTAGACTCCAAAGAGAGTAAGTACTTGGGGCGGGGTGCCTAACTTGACTGGGTAAAGCATTCTGTTGCAGGCAAGAGGTCATGAGGTCTAGTCTCCCCACAAACCCGTGGTACCAGAGGGCGTGTCGCGCCAGTGCCAACGGTCACGTGAAAACAGTTTACTAGACACATGCAGCCAAATATCTTATAGAAGAAATAATTGTTATGCAACTAATCCCTGATGAATCAAATCATCCCACAACATGGGACTTGACTATGGCAAACAAATTTACATGTTTAAATATTTGGTCTATATATATATATTGGAAAAAAGTTATTTTAGACCAAATTCAAAGAACTTCCATGTTAAGCTTGGGAACAGTCACACTGAGTGCTCCATCCTAACAACTAGCAGAAATGGCCTCCATATTGCACTCATCGGGCACAGTAAATTTGCACTAAATTTGGCGACCCACGCTCCATCAAGATGTACTTAACGTCCTCCTCCTCTTCCCTTTTTCGCTCTCCACTAATTGTCAGCAACTTCTTGTCCTCCACTTGAACTCGCTTGCTCACAAAACAAATCTAAAAATTAGCAAATGCAATTTTGAATCTTTAAGCTTAAAACTTACCAAATCAAATGATGAAATCGCAAAGAAAGACACAGTTATTCTCTCATTTATGCCTAGGCATTTTCCCTGTTCTGCCTCAATTTTAGCAAAGAAATTTTAATTACTTCAGAGTAAATCTAAGCCAGGTATAATCCATTATAGCGGCCAATCTAAAGCGAAAGAAACAAAGATTTATGTAGTTGGACCGAATTAATTCCAAGCTTGTATTTTTCTTCATCATCCAATTCTGCTAAATTCAAAAGAAAATCTGAGTTTTGCTTACAAATCCCTTGTATCAAACCACGCCAGGTCCTATAAACCTCTGATCCAAATCTACACGTGCAGGGATATTCTTCTCCACTAAATCGATTTTCAAGTCTTTCTTCCTCAGTCCTGCAATCACATAAACAATAAAATCTTAAGACATGTCGCCACAATGGAAATCATAAAATCTAGACAGAGGGGCAAAGAGATTAATAATTACCAAGTGTGTGTATCAGTCCTTTCAAATTTTATGTAAACGAAATATCCAATAGCTTTTGAGTAGGGCAAGGAGGATGCATGTTCTCCTGTGATACATCGAGATATTAAGTCCTCAAATGTCTTAATTGATCAAAATTAGAATACTACGCTTGGTGATTTTGGTCTTGCTTTGAGGGGTTACCTTAAGGATATCAAGCTGAACTCTACGCCCCCTGCTGGTACCATGGGGTACTTGGACCATCTTACATTTTTCCAGCAAACTTGAGCACCGCCGTGTTCATCCACGTCTATTCCTTCCCATGTACAAAAACACAAACATCTGCACCAAGATTTCAAACCATTAGCACCTACACAATAATAAAATCCAAAGTCAAAAAACCATATAAATTTTACCTTCCAAAAGGGAAAGGGTTGAATCCTATGGTTGATCACCAACCATTGAGCGTAGTAACTCACGAGTCATTCTATAGAGCTAATCAGCAGAATCAGCCAGTCCTGTAAATAATCAAAAGAAAACAATCGATATCTGTATGAGAATGCAGGATCCCCTCCTTCATTGGAATATTTCCACCAAAGGCATAGATGTTTATACGCATGTTTTTGGAGTGTTGAAGCATTGAGCTGAAGAGTGGTGATTTGCGCCAATTCCACTACCATCGGTTACAATCCAGATTCTATTCGGTTACAGTCAAGCAGATTAAAACTTCTAACATTGCTTTGAGTACCGCCACCTGCATGTCATTTTAAATACAACTCCAAAAACTACCAATATTGCTTTGAGTTGAAGCGTGTTGAGGTGTGTTAGGAAAAATTTGGGTCCTAGCTAAAAAATTGTGTGGGTTGCCTTCATTCCTATCCACCGCAGGAATGTTTGGGTGCCAACTTAATTTGAATTTGCACATTTGAGGTGCATAACCTTGGAGAAGGGTTTCAAGGTTGAGGACGGTATAAATAAGTGTTGAAGTTGTTGAGGAATGGGTGGCATGCAAATACATATGTGAATGATGTAGTATAGAGTGTGAATTTGAGTAGAGCAGTGTGAACTTCAAAGTGTTGGAATTCTGAAGGCAGTGAGCTCAAGGTGTCCACAATCTTTCAAACAAGACTGCGAAGGTGTTGGAGCATTTGTGGTGGATTCTCTATTGCATTGAGAAGTTTTTCTCTATGTAACATTTCTTTTCTATCTTCTTTTCTTATTGTGGCAGTGTGTCTTGGTTGTGAGCCTTTTTGGACAATGTGTCCTATTTTAGTAGTGAGCCCTTGTACCGATTTTACAATTACCTATATTATGAGCTAATCATCACCGTGTTTTTTCCCTCATTGGGTTTTCCACATAAATCTAGTGTTCTCTTGTGTATAGTGTTGTTGTTTCAGTTTTTGTTATCTGCATTTCATGTTTAATCATCATAATAGAATAAGGGTTTAACGAATGCTTGTGGATTCAATTAGTTGAGGGTTTTGATGTTTTAAATAGATACAATTGATTCACCCCCTAGGCTCTTAGTTGTCTTGTTCGTTTGAAACACATTTACCTTAAGTTAAAAATAGTTTGAAATATATTTCTTCTTTGTACTGGTTCAAGTTCTTACTTCTTTGTTTTCATTAGTATTCTTTTAGCATGAGGGTTTCTCCATGTTCGGGTTCTACTATATATTGTGATGGTAATCCTTCACTAGCTTCAACAACATGGTTACTTCTAGAATCAAACGATTCTCAAGGACACTCATAAGCTCTATGGTCTTCCTCTCCATACTGATAGTAGGTAAAATTCCTTCCTCGTTCTCTCCCAAAAACTCCTCTTATCTAAAGGTAATTCCTCTACCTCTAATGTCTAGAGGATGTTCTTCATTGTGAGAAGCACTTTAATCTCTTTCTTACTTTGTTTCCTTTTATCTTCAACAAATCGACTACTTTTGATTGATAATATCCCTCTTCCTTTGGAGCTAGCTAATTGTCTCATGGACAATTTCTCTTTTGCCGTCAAGCCACATTGATAAGCTTCTTCTACAATTTTAAAGTTCAACAAACTAATTTCATCTTGGATATTTAATTGTAGTCCATTTACATACCTTGCTATCTTTTATAGATCATCTTCTATGTTTCCAACTCTTATGGAGAGTTTATAGAACTCTTCAGTGAACTCCTTTACATCTAATTCCTTTTGTCTCAAATTCTGTAATTTCTTGAATAAGATCACTTGATAATCTGAATGTAAGAATTTGACCTTTAGTTTTGAAACCATCTTATTCCAACTTTTAATCATTTCCTTCCCTTTCCTTTGCCTTTCAATTTTTACATAGTCCCACTATATGGTTGTGTGACCCTTTAACCTAGTGTAAGTAAGTTTCACCTTCTTATTCTTTTGTCGATTCATAATCAAATTTTTTTTCCATCTCTATAATCTAGTCTATGAGTTTCTGGCAGTAGTGGTATGGCATGATGCTTAAGTTGTGTTGTTAGTCTTGCCATTAAGGTTCAAAACCCCATTGGGGTGTAATTTTTGAGAATTTATATTGGGGATGAGGTCCCCCATTTGTACCTCACCGGTTCATAGCTCTGGGTCAAAAGTGTTTACTCCTCTTAACAAGAAAAAGTCTATGAGTTTCTCACCATTCAAGCTCCCACCATAATAGGGTGCATCTAACTTATGCGTATTTCCAATCTTTATCATGTCTCTAAGAAGTTTGGTCTCGACAACATCCTCCACTTCTTCTTCTTCATGCCTTGAGCTTCTTATTCACTTCTCCCTCATCATTGCTCACATCTTCAGGATGAATTCCCCTCATTTGGATAGTGTCTATTGTAGCTAACCTTTGTAGAATCTCCCTCATTCCTTTGGTAGACATGTATGAAAAATGTGGTAGCTCATAGACAAGACAGTGAGCTGTTTGAAAAAAAATGCCTCAAGGAAATGTGGTCTCATGGGTATAGATTGTCATGGCATTCCATCATCATGAGACCAAATTTCTTTGAGGCATTTTTGCAAATAGTTCACTACCTTGTCTATGCTATTGCTTAATAATATGCTTTGATAGATTTTTCCCAAGCATCCATAGCTTGTTACCAAAAAGGCAGTGAATTGTTTGATAAAAATTCTTTGGTAGACATATATGAAAAATGTGGTAGCTCATAGACAAGGTAGTGAATTGTTTGAAAAAAAGCCTCAAGGAAATTTGGTCTCATAGCTATGGATTGTCATGGCATTCCATCACCATGAGACCACATTTATTTGAGGCACTTTTGTTAATAGTTCACTGCCTTGTCTATGCTATTGCTTACTAATATGCTTTGATAGATCTTTTCCAAGCATCCATAGCTTTTTTGGAAGCACCTGTTTTAGGATTTTAGCAATAGCAAAAAGGTAGTGAATTATTTGATAAAAATGCTCTGGTAGACACGTATGAAAAATGTGGTAGCTCGTAGACAAGGCAGTGAGCTATTTGAAAAAATGCCTCAAGGAAATGTGGTCTCATGGCTATGGATTGTCATGGCATTCCATCATTATGAGACCACATTTCATTTATGCAAACAGTTCACTTCCTTGTTGATGCTATTGCTTACTAATACGCTTTGATAGATATTTTCCAAGCATTCATAGCTTGTTTGGAAGCACCTATTTTAGGCTTTTAACAATAGCAAAAAGGCAGTGAATTGTTTGATAAAATGCTTTGGTAAACATGTATGAAAAATGTGGTAGCTCATAGACAATGCAACGAGTTGTTTGAAAAAATGCCTCAAGGAAATGTGGTCTCATGGCTATGGATTGTCATGGCATTCCATCACCATGAGACCACATTTCTTTGAGGCATTTTTGCAAATAGTTCACTGCCTTGTCTATGCTATTGCTTACTAATATGCTTTGATAGATTTTTTCCAAGCTTCCATATCTTGTTTGGAAGCACTTGTTTTAGGATTTTAGCAATAGCAAAAAGGTAGTGAATTGTTTGATAAAAATGTTTTGGTAGACATATATGAAAAATGTGGTAGCTCATAGACAAGATAGTGAGTTGTTTGAAAAAATGCCTCAAGGAAATGTGGTCTCATGGCTATGGATTGTCATGGCATTCCATCACCATGAGACCACATTTCTTTGAGGCATTTTTACAAACAATTCACTGCCTTGTTTATGCTATTGCTTACTAATATGCTTTGATAGATTTTTTCCAAGCATCCATAGCTTGTTTGGAAGCACCTGTTTTAGGCTTTTAGCAATAGCAAAAGGGTAGCACAAATTATTTGATAAAAATGCTTTGGTAGACATGTATGAAAATGTGGTAGCTCATAGACAAGGAAGTGAGTTGTTTGAAAAAATGCCTCAAGGAAATGTGGTCTCATGGCTATGGATTTTCATGGCATTCCATCACCATGAGACCACATTTCTTTGAGGCATTTTTGCAATAGTTCACCGCCTTGTATATGCTATTGCTTACTAATATGCTTTGATAAATCTTTTCCAAGCATCCATAGCTTGTTTATAAGCACCTATTTTAGGCCTTTAGCAATAGCATGAAGGTAGCGAGTTGTTTGATAAAAATGCTTAGGTAGACATGTATGAAAAATGTGGTAGCATAGACAATGCATTGAACTGTTTTCCAAAATGCCTCAAAGAAATGTGGTCTCATGGAGTGCCATGACAAGCAAATGCAATTGGCAGCTACTCCTAGTTATTAGATATGGGTTGACTTTGTAAAAACCATATCATAATTGAAATTTTGTCATCTATTAGCATCTATTTATTAGTTATGTAATGTGAAGTACTGCTTTGAGTTTGAAAGATGTGCAGTGCAATGTAATTAAAGATATGAATATAAACTACAACAATCTATTTTCTACAATTCATTACTTGAACTCTTTTTTTTTTTTGCTCTCTATATCTCTATGATAAATGCTTTGGTAGACATGTATGAAAAATGTTGTAGCATAGACAATGCAATGAACTATTTGCCAAAATGCCTCAAAGAAATATGGTCTCATGGAATGCCATGACAGGCAAATGCAATTGGCAGCTGTTCCTAGTTATTACATATGGGTTAACTTAGTAAAATTTATATCGTAATTGAAATTTTGTCATCTATTAGCATCTAGTTATTAGTTATGCAATGTGAAGTAATGCTTTCAGTTTGAAATATGTGCAATGCAATGTTATCAATGATATGAATATAAACTACAACAATCTATTTTCCACAATTCATTACTTGAACTCTTTTTTTGCTCTCTATATCTCTATGCTATGGAAATGCATTTCAATTTTGTTGCTATGGTTGAAACTATATAAACTAACAATAAAGGGATCAAATTTGGTGAAGTTTACCAAGGCAACCAAATTTAACAGTACTATAACATGAGTAACAATGATCTATGTAATTCATAAACTATTAAAGTGCAAGATTACAAGAAATCAATATTTAGATATAACTTGTTTTCCATCATGGCTCAACCATTTTTAAGTGATTATACATTCAAATTTTAAGTTTCAAAATAGGAAACCATGTAGACAATGAACAAAGTATGTTGACTATCAATTTTTATATATAGAAGTGTAAAGCAATTGTGTATCTACATAAACAAATTTGGCATATATGCCAACTCAAAACAATATTTACAAAATGTGGCATATGTCATCTCATCTAGTCTATATATATATATATATATATATATATATATATATAATGTATATGCCAAATGACTATGCCATATCAACAAAATCCTAGTATTGTGGGGGATCACCAAAACGTGGCCTCTTCGAGCTACCTAATGGCTGAGAAGATGTCTGCACAAAAACAATTTGAACCACAAATTAGATTTAGTATCTCTCAATGGTAAATAACTTAAACTACTAAAAAAAGTTATCCTTTATTTTTTACAACTTTCAAAATCACATCTAATCACTATACTAAACTATAAATGAAAATCTAATTCAATTATTCATTACCTCAAGCATTTTTTCTTTCACTGCCATACATTCAACAAATGATGATTCCTTAGGACACTCAGGATTCCTACCATATTGTCTGGGTCCTAGATCCATAGATGTGGAAGGTGGCATACTCTACAAGAAAAAAATGAAAATGACAAAATTAATATATAATTGGTGACAAAAAAACATAAACTAACATATAGATCTACATATATATCTACAAACTTATATAGATCTACTAGATATAAAAAAAACCATATACCCGAATAGGTGATGCAACTGAGATAATTGATTGAGAGGAACTCATCATGGTAAAGGTGTGGAATCAGTCACATTTGGTGTACACTACAAAAGTAAAAATAAGATCAAGATATGATTTAGTATATATTTTATTAATCATGATTTAAAGGATATGCATGTACAATAAAAAAGTTTTACATGTAGAAAAAAAATACTAATGTGTTTAGGCCAAAGTCAATGGCCGAAAGAGTGCCATGTTGCACATCTCTGATCTGCTCCTCTATCATCAATTGTTCAAACCCACTTAAATATATATTATTAACATGTACTATTTGTTATAATAATTTTAAATGAAATGCACTATGAATATATTTAAGTTTTAATTGTACAAAAGATTGAGGTTGTTGCTCCTCATTTGCATCAGGAGAGGGCATTGCATCTATTCCTCCCTCACACATCTCCCCTGCACCTGTAGTATGCATTGGTGTGTCATCTCCTCCAAGTGACGTATCATGCACCTCATACTCAGATGTGTCTAGGGGAGCCTCATCTATATCTATCATAGGACCTAGACGTATATGCCCACATGTAGTGCACTGATGAGGAACACAAGTTTCCCTCGATGATGATGTTGCACCAGTATCAATTGAAGCACGAGGAGCACCACCCTCTAGAAGCTAAGCAAACTATGACGATTGTGTAATCAAATAGTCTATTAAAGAGTGTAGGGCCAAGAGACTAATATGTTGGGTTGCATCAACAAGGTCTAGATGGGGTGTTGGAGGTGGGGGAGGAAGAATAGGAGGGGGAACATAGGGACCTTGCATAATACACATTGCCACATGTCTATGTTGGGGCATGCCCATACACACTCCTTGAAAATTCCTATAATCAAAATAGTTTACATGTCTTCCTCGAACAAATTTCACATGTAATTTGCGGAGAAAGTATAGAGGGACATCGAGATTTTTGTTGGGTGGTTTATCAAAAACCATCTACCAACGACTACAAAAGTTTGCAACTATGCTTGGATGGGTGCACCATTTTATGGAAAATTTAGGTTTGCGTAAACCAACATTTTGTCCTATTCTTCAATCCACAAAATGTTGAGCTAAAATGACTTTGGATATATATTTATAATCTTTTGATGTCCTCATACAACAAACCATTTGTATATTCTAACCTCTTTTGATCTCTCCAATTTTGAAGTGTAGCATGTTGCTAGGTGATGTCCCTAACATGATAGATTATGGCTTCTATACTTGGGGTCACTGATTACGAATGCTCATGGGTAGGGTATCTCTCAGTTATGTTTGTCAATTCAGTTATATTTATTTCAATTAAGTCTTGAATTGAAGGAGGGTTTGGTTGAGGGTGCAATAAACCTTGTTCCATTTTAACACTATTGTAGATTAGAAATTTATAAATTAACATTGTTTTCAAATAATTCCTAAAATCTCAACAAAAACATAATATTTTGTTAAAAAAACATATAAAACAATCAAAATGATTAAAAAGTTATGTTTTAACATACCTGTGTGATGAAAATCGATGGGAATTCACAAAGAGAGGTTGAAATTGTGAAGGGGAGGTGAAAATGGTGTCGAAAACGGATAATCTGATATATCTGATATCTATTCCTTGATTCTCTACCATGAATAGTCACTGTTTAAATGACTGTTTGCGGTGTTTAATCTTTTATTTATAATGTGAAAAACAAATATCCATTTTTACAAAACGAATATCCATTTTTGAGAGCTACACAACTCTCCAAAATGGATATCCCTTTTGGAGAACACTTTGACTTTTTAAAATATGACATATATATATATATATATATTATACATAATATATATATATATATATTCTTTATATATTAATATAGAAAAATATATATTAATATTAATACATATTTTTATATATTAATAAATGATTTTACAAAATAGATGTATGTTGTTTAAAGCTATCCATAGCTCTCCAAAATGGATATCCGTTTAGAGCACTTTAATTTTTTAAAATATGACGTATATTGATATTAATATATATATATATATATAGGAAACACCGAGATATATCAACTTCTTCGACTCCATTTAGAAATTTGATTGTTGTGTGTTTGTCGCAATGGATTCTTTAGTTGTATAATAATATAATATCATTGGCTTATCTTCTAGGAATGTACAACATCGTGACATGTGTATGATATTGAATATAATTGAGGAGAATGAATATTGTCTAAATATGAGAACATTATATTGCATGGATAAGTATATAATTTACATTAGTTGTATTATAAGGCTTGTAGCCTATGATTTATCTTAGAACCCTAACCCTAACCCTACCCCTATTGAAATTCAATCCTAATTGAATCATAACCCTAACGGTAACCCTAACATATTGAAGTTCAACCCTAATTGAACCTAAACACTGACCCTAACATTAATTCTAATTGTAACCCTAATTGAACCCTAACCCTAAAATAACTTTAACCCTAACTATAATTGAATCCTAATCCTAACCTTACCCTAATTGAATATGAACCCTAACCATAACTCTAATCGTATATCTTAACCTTAATTGAATATGAACCCTAACCATAACCCTAATTAAATCTTAATTGAATATTAACTCTAATAGTAATTATAAGCCTAACCCTAATCGTAGTTGAATTCAAACCCCAACCCTAACCCTAACCCCAAACTTTATTCTAGAACCCTTACCCTAATTGAACATCAATTGAACCCTAACCCGAACTCTAGTTGAATCTTAACCCAAATTAGACCCTAGCCCTAACACTAATTAATCCCCAACCCTAACCCTGACCCTTACTCTAGTCCTAACCCTAATCTTATCTTGAAAATCCTAACCCTAACCCTAATAGATATGTAACCCTAATTGAATACTGTGAGGCCATCGTTTATTTACATAGACAATATACATTTTGACTTATTGTTGGCTAGAGACCTTATAAATGTTATTATGATATTTTAGATATGAATAGTGTATACACCTAAAAATGGTCACATCACATAGTTTGGTAATTAATTAAATATTTTTAATATTTAATTAAATCTTTGAATTCAATCTGCGTATAAATAAATTTAAATAATTTATTTATATTGTTCATTCTTTCATTTCGATTAAATAAATAAGTTTATTTAATCACTTTTCTTATTCATTTATTTATTAATTAAATAAATATTACGATTTATTTATATTAATTATCATTTAATCTTGGCTTGAATATTTTATTCAAATAAATATTAAGTATTCTTTTCTTCTAAAGTCCATTCACAATTAAATATTGTAAATATTTAATTAAATCTTCTAAATTCCATTCACAATTAAATATTCTAAATATTTAATTAAATCCTCTAAAGTCTAATTGCAATTAAATATTCTAAATATTTAATTAAATCTTCTATAGTCCTTAAATCAAAAATCAAACTCACATGAAATTAAATAAATTTATTTAATTTAATATTGGATTATTTTCAACAACCGTGAAACAAACTTCCAAAACAGAAAATTAATTTCTCTGTTCCTGTGCAAGGTTGTTCCCGTGGGTTGAAGACAAGGCTCCATTCTTCTCTCCAACCTCCCAACATTCTCCATCTTCCTCTTAACCACTCCATCTCTCACCATTCAAATCTACCAGACAATCTCACAGCCATTGATCTTTGTCAGCCAGGCTCTTGCCTGCAAAAAGCTATAAAAAGGATTGTCGAGTCTTTGAAATCACAGAGAAGCTTTCATACAGGAAAACTATAGCAAATTTGTAGTAGCATAGCCTTTTAGTATTCATAGCATTCTAGCATCATAACATAGCATACTAATATTCCATATCATGGCCTATCCACCTCATATCATAACATTCATAATCTACAGCCCTTGTGCATAATCTACAACCCCTGTGCATATCCGTATCAACATTTCACTTCACCAGCATATAGGATAGATAAGTATTCTGCCTTTTTGCATACTCGTTTTGCAGGTTGCCATTCTAAGAAACTTTGCTTACACAATATGAGAGCAGTAGCTTCAAACAAATCCATGGAGATAGAGAAAAATGGAACGGTTCTGAAGAAGCTCTGTCTGTTTAATTTTATTTCAATTTATCTTGCTTTCTTTGGTTTAATGTTTCATTTTGTGTGATTTGTTTATCTTATTTTGATACACATATTTCTATCACACATTTTTGGCGCCCACCGTGGGGCTCTTGCCCCAATTTTAATATTTTATTGTAGATTTTTCTAACAAGTTACGGTTAAAAACAACGTATTAGCGCATTAAACATGCTTCAGCACAGTTCACACCCAGTTCAGCACTTGTGATAGATCTTGCAGCGCCCGTGACAGATCTTGCAGTGCCCATAAACTCTGTTTTAGCGCCCTTGATGTCTGTTTTAGCAATTGTAATCTGTAACTTAAATATGATTTGACTGGATCCGACACGACCACAGATAGTAAGAACTTTAAAAGAATGAAGCAATCCTCGGATAGTCACCTAATTCAAAATTAAGCAATCCTCGGATAGTCACCTAATTCAAAATCCATAACCTTTGTTAAGAAATCCATTCTCAAACGGATCAAAAAGCCAAAGAAACCCCTTAGCTACAAGAAACTATTGAAGAAAAGATGATTCTTATACCAAAGCCGAAAGGTTTTACTTAAATATAGAACCTTTCTTCATCGATATCATGACTGTGTTAGAGGTTTCACTGATGATTATGCTGTAGAACCATTATACTCACGAGCTTTCTTTCAAAGAAGAGCCCTTTCTCAAAGGCACAACCATAGTCAACATATTCGTTTTTGTTATATTCCCCAACCTGCAATTGAATATTCTACTCGTCCAAATCAATTTCTGCAATAGAGAACTCAATCACATTAGGCATTCATCACAAAATCCATCTTTTTACGAAGCTATGATCAAACTTCATAAAGTGCAAAATCATCCTTTTCTTGATATTTTGCTTAAATTCCCACCAACAGGATTTTCATCCTTTCAATTAGGGAACAACACAAGCTAAAGGCTAGAAATCTTTCAAGTCATAGAATCTTCATTCTATCCTGACTTTCATATCTATCACAAATTGCACTATTTCACTCTTTTGATCAAAAGTTAGTAAAATTTGGAACAAAGCTTATGCCTGTTGTCACGAGATCTCGAAAACACATGGAAAAAGACGAAGGAGAAACTACCACAAGCAAAATGGGTGACCATAATGAGAAAGAAGAGGAAACATTTAATGTTGAAGAATTAACAGAAGAAAAGCTTCAAGTAGCAGAGCAAGATCCCCGATTCCATAATCTTATGGAAAGGATTTTAGAACGAAACAAAGAAAGATATTTTCTTTCATTAGCTAATCAAGGAGCTAAGTTACCTTACAATTTCGATATAGAAGGGATTAAATAGAATCCCGAAACTCCTTCTAATGATTTTAGTGCCCTTACTCAACAGATAAAATAATTACAAGGGCAAATAAAGGAGATGCAAGGGGGTGCAACAAAGAAGTATGTTTTGGATGACATATCTCCTTATCCATTTGATAGGAGTCTTCAAATGATCCCTTTTCCAAAACATTGCGAAATCCCTAAATTTGATAGGTACAATGGAAAAATTGATCCCATTGAACATGTGAGGGATTTCTGAAATATGAGTCTAGAATTCGCTTATGACGATACCTACTTAATGCGATTGTTTCCACGAAGTCTGGGTGGACAATCCATGGAGTGGCTTTCCAAGATCACTCCCCCCATCAAAACCTTTGAGGAGTTAATAAATCAGTTTATATCACAATATGCCTACAACATTCAACACCAGATAACCATGCTTGATCTTTGTAAAGTAAAACAAAAAGTAGGGGAATCTTTCACTACGTTTTTGCAAAGATGGAGACAATTGTTTACACGATATTCCCATCCTATTCTTGAAAAGGAAAAGATGGATATCTTCGTCAATAGTCTAGATCCTGAATTAAGCTATAGGCTTAACCTTCATTGCCCTCATAACTTTGAAAAATTGATTGAAAACACAATCACCATTGAAGGGGCCTTGGTTAAACGGGGAGTGATCAAACTTGATAATCCAAGTACATCCAACTTTAACAACAATGATAAAACAAGGTTTTGGAATAGAAATAAAAATGTTGTTAATGATGGTATAGTGGATGCAAACAATCTACGAACAAAACCATCTATCTTCAACCTATCAAGTGCTCCATGAAGCAATCAACAAGCAAATACCAACCAACAAGGAAATATCAACCAACAAGGAAACAACAATCAACAAGGACAAAACTCCAAGCAAGAAAGCATGACCGATCAAAACACCAAGGATAATCATGGTAATTTCAATAACAATCTTGGCAATACTCAAACATCAAATCTACCAAGACCGCCATTCTTTTCAATTCGACGGAATTTTACCACTTTGGGTCAATCTCTTGAGTCTGCTCTCAAGGAGCTTCTCGATAATAAGGTTATCACCTTACCACCACAAAGAGATTTTGAGCCACGAGTTAAACCACCATCATGGAATGACTCGTATTACTGCAATTATCATCGATGTAAAGGTCATAGAACAAATAATTGTCAAGCCTTGCGAAATCTAGTACAAGATTTAATTGACAATGGAACCATTTCAATTGAAGGACATTATACCAATGACGATCATCAAGCATTCAAAGATCCTTTACCGAACTATCAAAAAGGGGAAACATCGGATACCAAAGCAAAAAGCATACATAATGTTGAAGACAATATAATCCATCACATCTATGTAGATGATCAACGAGTTAATGTTATTAAAATCAAGGGAAAACAAGAATATCAACAGGTTAATGTGACTACGAGAGGACAAGCAAAAGTTGTTTTAAAAGGAAGTTCATCTAAGACAGCTATTCCTTCTCCAAATCATTATAATCTAGTTGATCAACTGAGAAAAACATCAGCTCAAATCTCCATTCTTGAACTTCTCAAAATATCTCCCATACACAAGAATATTTTAGAAGAAGCTCTTGTAAACACAACTGTCGACACTGATCTGGATGTAAACAAATTTCAAGCCATGGTGGGACATTTGTCTTCCCCCACTTGTCTTTCATTTTCCGAAAAAGATGATGCTTCCATGACACATCCACATAATTCATCGCTTTATCTTGAAGTCATGATCCATAAACACTGAATCAGACATGTCTTAATAGATGGAGGAGCCGGTTTAAACATTTGTACCTTAAAGCTAATACATGCCTTAGGAATATCAGAAAATTCCATTGATCCACGAAGGAAAATAACTATCAAGGCATATGATGATGAAGAAAGAGCTTCTAAAGGACTAATAATGCTACCTATCAAAGTGGGACCTGTTGTGAAAAATACATTTTGTCAGGTCCTAGATCGTGATCTTTCCTATAACATACTTTTGGGTCGCCTATGGATTCATGATATGCAAGCAGTACCATCAACGTATCATCAATGCCTCAAGTTTCCATATAATGGATAAGAAATAACTATACAAGCTGATTACAATAGCACCCAAACTTGTTCAAATCTTCGAGCAACTCAGGATGCCTTTGTGCCACACAATAGGGAGGCTCTTACTGCTTCTTCTAATCTACAAGGCCAACTGCAAGAATTGACAAAGAATCTTGACACTAGGATAAATTTTAAAGACAAAGGAGTAGGCGAATATTCGCTATCTCTTTCTACCTTACCTCCTTCTCCGAGGTCACATGGTCAGCCAACCTTATCAAATCAAAAGATTGCAACAGCCTCTACGTCCCAAGCTTCTATGCCAATCACAAAGTTTGATGGACAATTCATTAAAGCCAACACCACTGAGGAAGAAGCTGAAGATAGGGACATCCTAAGTTGGCTATACAAATATGAAGATGAATCTCTCTTGCACATTAAGTTACCTATAAAACAATATGGTAAAGGGTACACTATCATGCAGAGAATGGGCTATGAAGGAAATGGTCCTATAGGAAAAAGAAGAGAAGGAATCGTGGAGCCAATTTAACCTATTTCAATACATCGAAATGATAAAACAGGATTGGGATATGGTAAGGATACAAAAGAGTCAGTCTTACAACAAGCACAACAAACTCATGAAGGAGAATCAATTTTAGATAAACATCATGAAGATGTCACTTTACAATAATCTTATGGATCATTTTTCCAATTGCAGAACAGTTCAGATACTGATTCTAATGAATATGAATGGGACACCATTTATAATGATGAATTTTGGAGAGACAAAAAAGTTGATACCATACACAAATATGCACCCATTCTCATACAAGGAGAAAGCTCGGGAACACAATCACTTGAATTTGACTCACGATATAACGATGATTCAACTAAGGACGATTCAAATTTTCACGAGATTGATAATCGACAGGAGAATACCATCATAGACCTTGTCTATCATGAAAATGACTACCACAACATGACTTTGACAGCTCAAGACCTTACCCAACCTAATGATCCCATGCCTTTAGTTTATCCGGAACTTATTGATTGGGACAATGATGCACCTATCCATATCCCTACATTTCATGATGATGAGGACATTATAAATTTCCTTTGTTCCTCTAATGAGGAAAACAATTGTTTCATCCAAGAATTTCATACTCACGATTTTGATAGGGAGGGTGTCAAGTCTCTTAGCTGCAAAATAAATGAAATAATAGATGGATCTATCGGTGAAAACCGAAAAATGGCAGTGGTAGATCACAACAAGAGAAAAATAAAGAGCGAATCCGATAGTGAAAACCTTTCTAAGGAACTGGAGGATGAGAAAATTGACACTCTTCCTAAGCACTATCACGAAAGATCTTCTATTTTGATCGAACCAACAAAATCAATCAACATAAGTACAGCAGAGCAGCCAAAAATCTTGCAACTTGCAGCGTCATTAAGAGTCGAAGAAGTACTGAAATTCATGGAGTTCTTGAAGGAGAATCAAATCAACTTTGCTTGGTCATATGCTGATATGCCAGGGTTAGATCCTAATCTGATAATGCATCATTTATCTATAAACACAGGGGCAACACCTATGAAACAAAAACTCAGAAAAATGCATCCACATGTTGCGTTATTAGTTAAAGAGGAATTAAAGAAGCTTTTAGATGTTGGATTCATTCAGACTATTGACTATGCAGAATGGATTTCCAATATTGTACTTGTTTCAAAGCCAAATGGAAGGATTAGAATTTGTACAAATTTTAGAGATTTGAACAAAGCTTGTCCCAAAGATGACTTCCCTTTGCCGAACATAGATATCATTGTTGATTTAACTGCTGGCCATGCAATGTATTCATTAATGGATGGATTTTCAGGATACAACCAGATAAAGATTGCACCAGAGGATCAAGATAAAACATTGTTCACATGCCCTTGGGGTACCTATTGCTGGAACATAATGCCATTTGGGTTAAAGAACGCATGAGCCACTTATCAAAGAGCATGACGACAATTTTTCATGATATGATGCATACATTCATGGAAGATTACATTGATGATCTCCTTGCCAAATCCAACACACGAGAAGGACATCTAGAAATCTTGTCAAAAATCTTTATCGGAATGGAGAAGTTCAATGTTGAACTCAATCCAAAGAAATGTGTCTTTGGCGTTACATCTAGAAAACTCCTAAGATACATTGTTTCAGAAAAGGGCATAGAGGTTGATGTAGAAAAAGTACAAGCTATAATGGACATGCCACCACCACGAAATATTAGTTAGCTTCAATCATTGCAAGGACGACTACAGTCCATCAGGCGGTTTATAGCTCAACTGGCAGACAAAAGCTTACCATTTACACATTTATTGCATAAAAATGTCCCATTTAAATGGGAAGAAAAATGTGAAGCAGCATTCAATTAGATCAAGCAATATCTTATGAACCCACTAGTTTTAATTCCACTCGTTCCAGGAAAGCCACTCATACTCTATATTTCAGCAACAAAAGTATCCTTGGGAGCATTACTAGCACAAGAGGATTCTACAGGCAAAGAAAGGGCCATATACTATATTAGCATAACTTTAACAAGTCATGAATTAAACTATACTTTCATTGAAAAAGCTTGCCTCACAGTGGTGTTTGCTTCCCAAAAGTTGCGACACTATATGTTGGCTCATACAGTTAAGCTGATAACCAAAATTGATCCACTAAAATACCTTTTAAGCAAAGCTACCTTAACATGAAGACTTGCAAAATGGGTAATGATCTTAAGTGAGTTTGACATTCACTATGTAGATCGAAAAGCTATCAAAGGATAGGTCATCGCAGATCAGTTGGCCGAAGCACCTTTACAAGAAGAAAATCCAATGCACATTGAATTTCCTGATGCAGACGTCTTCACAGCAACAATTAAGAACTCATGGACATTGTACTTTGATGGATCTTATACGCAACATGGCTCGGGGGTAGGGATTCTTTTTGTCACACCTGAAGGACATACTATTCCACAATCATATCAGTTGATGTTTCCTTGCACAAATAACATAGCTGAATATGAGGCATTGCTCATAGGGATAAAGATAGCCTTGGCATGGCAGATTACAGAGTTGCAAGGCTATGGTGATTCACAACTCGTCATTAATCAAATCAATGATGATTATCAAACTAAAGATGATAAGTTGCTACCTTACAAGAACATGGTGGATGATTTTAAAAAGTATTTTGTGTCAATCATGTTTTCACAAATCCTAAGGATTGATAATAAAGTTGCAGATGCAATGGCTACAATTGCTTCCTTATTACAACTATCAAAAGATCAAACCAAGCATGAATTCTTGGTAGAACAATTGTTTTCTCTTGCCTATGTTAATCCTGAGATCCAAGTCATATGTCATTTAACCGGTTCTGACTCACCTTTATATGGAAAGACTTATACCTATCTGAAAAATAATATTTTACCTTCGGATTTATCTCGAAATCAAAAAAGGAATTTCATACGCCAATCATCCCGTTATATCTTGATCACCGATATCCTTTACTGACGTGGTCTTGATGGTATGCTCCTTCGATGTCTTGAACATGACGAATCTGAAAAAGCCTTATAAGAGGTTCATGGTGGTATTTGCGGAACTCATTCAAGTGGTTTAACCTTAGCCAAGAAACTTGTTAGAATGGGATATTATTGGTCTACCATGGAGAAATAATCTTTTACTTTTGTCAAAAAGTGTTCTAAATGCCAGATCCATGGGAATCTTATTCATGCATCTGCACAAGAACTGCAACCTTTCACTCTGACATGGCCTTTTTCTCAGTGGGGACTAAATCTTGTTGGAAAAATTCATCTTTCATCATCAAATGGGCATAAATTCATCATCACAGCTACGAAGTATTTTACAAAATGGATCGAAGCTGTTCCTTTGACAACTGTGACCGGTAAGCAAATCGCTTCATTTATCTTGAATTACATCATCTGCCGACATGGAATTCCTAATTCTATAATCACTGATAATGGGAGGCCTTTCAAGAATGAGGATGTTGATGAACTTTGTGAAAGATTCCACATCCAACACAGGTTCTCTACACCTTACTATCCACAAGGTAATGGTCAAGCAGAAGCTTCAAATAAAACAATCTTGATGATCTTTAAGAAGACAGTAAATGATGTCGGTCGTGATTGGCATGTCCAATTAAATCTAGCTTTGTGGGCATACAGAACCAGCATTCGCACACCAACGGGAGCTACCCCATATGCCTTGGTCTATGGAGCAGAAGCAATCTTACCATTAGAGGTTGAAATACCTTCGCTTAGGGTCTCACTCAAGGGATTGATAAATGATGAAGACTATAGAATTTTTTGTCTACAAGAGCTAGAATTGTTAGATGAAAGACGTCAAAATGTAGCTGATCATTTGAAGGGTTATCAACAAGTTATGTCTCGTAGCTATAATCACCAAGTTAAACCATGGAAATTTCAAGTAGGTGACTTAGTCTTGAGAGAAAATCCACGTAATCAGCAAGACAGAGAAAAGAAAGGAAAATTTGAACCCAATTGGCTCGGTCCATTTGTCATCATTGCAGCATACGGTTCTGGGGCATATCAGCTATCTACATCAGAAGGGGACCTGTTTGAAGAGCCGATCAACAACATTCATTTGAAAAAGTTCTATGTCTAAATCATCAAAACTCAAAAAATCATAAAAATCAGAAAAAGTCCTGAAAAAATCATAAAAATCAGAAAAAGTCTTGAAAAAATTAAAATAAAATAAAATCCGAAGAAGTCTTGAAAAAGTGCAATAAAAAACACGTGGTGAAAACCTAGCAAACAGGCGCTACTTGTGATCAAAATAGGCTCCTCCATCTATTAGCTTATGTCTTGCATTCACTTTCGGCATCATCCATCCATATCTATCATCTGTACAGATCTTTCATATCCATATCATACAACGGGAATCCTTATGTTTCATCATGGCTTGATGAAATTTGTACAAATCCATAATCTTTAGGTTGTGTTTACACTGGGGGCAGCAACATAGACTGAACAAGAGAGGGGCAACGAGCTTTTCAAACATCACAAACAGACACAAGACGGTTTGCCAAAATGCAACAAACATTGCCGTATCAAATCAACCACAACATGCTTATTCAATGCCAATTGAAATCAAAACAACATGATCCAAACAAACATCAAAACAAGAACATGCTCTACTAAGTATCATTGATGACATTTCGGAATTTGCATAGGAAATGGGTTAACTCTTGTCTGTTTATGCAAGTAATACTCAGGTCATCTCGGTTTAATTATACCTAGATGCTTGTATTATCTTGCTATATCAAAATTCATGAAAGCAATACTCAGGTCATCACTGGTGCTAACATACCTTCTGATGCTTGTATTAACTTTCAACATTTCAATGCTCTATGATGATACAAAAAGCACAAATAAGCTCTCAAAATGGCAATATTGTACGAATATCCTGCATGGTCAGTATAGCTTGCATTCATGTTAGAATCAAAATTTTGCATTTATAGATTTTCCCAAAAAGCTGGCAAAGTATCAAATGTTTCATATCTTTTGAATACATGCCTGAGAACATTTTGACATTCACAAAAAAATCATTTCATACATTTTTCATACATATTAGCATCGGAAAAACCATAAAAACAAAGCATAAATCATATTCATAAACATTCATATACATTCATAAATGGTACCATCCATTATTTCAAAATTCATATTCATATAATCGTTCATCAGTAGATTGCAATAATATAATAACATTACACTTTCATAAATCATATCATAAACATCATGCATATAGAAAATAGATGCATCATCACTGCATATCATATATCTCAAAAATGAATGTCAAAATGTACAAAGGTATACATCAAAAATGGGACCATATCAATGTGTATACAAATATCTCAAACGGGTATCAATAGAATATCATGTACAATGCACTAGGTAGTGCTATCCTCTGATGGTGCTGGTCTAGGACTTGTCCCACCTGCACGTAATGGACCTGCTCCACCTGTCCCTTATGGCCCTCCTGGAGGTAATGGCTGTGTCACACCCCTGCTAGTGGTCCGAGAGCGACTATGAGTAGACCAAGACTGTGTATAACTCTCCCTCCGCTCAGGTGGCACCGCATCATGATACCTGGTCCTATAGAACTCTGCCTCCCGGGTGGCTCTGGTCACCTCTCTCATCATGTCACCAGGCAAGGTACCTGCTGCTACTCTCTGTAGATTATCAGCTAGAGTGATGGCTTGCTCACCCTGCTGTCTGGCTGTATTTCTCTCAACAGTAACTATCGTCAACTATCCTTGAAGCTGTGTAATCAAGGTCTGTGCCTGTGCTAACTGACCCTGTAAGCTCTGCACTGTACTTTGCAAAGAAGATATCTGACTCGACACCACTGGATCTATTGAAGATGATGGATTTGTATGTCTCATCCGTGGTCCACCTCTCCTACCGCCTCTATCACCACCTCTCCTACCACCTCTACCACCACCTCTCCTACCATCTCCACCACCACTATCACCTCCACTCTCCTCATCATCACTATCTCCCTTTGACTCATCATCACTACCTCCACTCTCATCATCATCATCTCCCTCCGAATCATCACCCTCTGAAGCTGTCTCTCTTTATCGTCTCTGACCGCCTCTCTGTGGTCTCTGTACAACAACTGGAGCAACAGGCGCATCAGGGTCAAACAATCGTGGTGCAGGATGTTCTAACACATATTGACCATACTCTGGCATCATCCCTCCATCAAGGATATTAGGTCGGTAATCCCACATCTGTACTCCTAAACTAGTGAACTTTGCCATCGCTGCCTCATAAGAAATCCGTGGACCCCACACTGTAATCTCCTGCTATCGCCGTGCATAAATAGCAGAACCCATAGGCATACCCTGAGGCTGACCATACTGCCGACACACTTGTCCAACAAGAAATCTCTCAATAATCCATGAAGTACGGCCAATAAGATATCTGGAAGTAAAGACAAAGGGCATCTCCCTCACATCCTCTGGCCATGCCTCACAATCTACATATGGCCGCCAACATACTGCATCAAGATCATCTAAGAGACGCTGCCAATGATCCAATTTGTCTAGTCTTGGCTGAGCAATAATATTGGTATATCTCCATCTGTACAATCGACTGATAGGTCGTCGTCCACGAGTCAACGGTCGCATAATGGCAAAGTGCTCCCATGCCCATATTTGTAATAACGAACAACCAATAGCAAAACTCCGGCCTCTACCGTATACAATATGATGTAACTCATCATACAAATGCACAAGCATGCACGATCCCCACGCATACCGTGTACCCTGCATCACCATCCTCTCCAGAACACGACCCCACCTGACTATGAACCCCTTCGACCTATGGTCGGGGCACAAAACACCTCCAATGAAACCTGCAAGTACAGATGGTAGGGGTGCATATGAATCTGTCATCTCTCTCCATGAGATATAATATCCTGCAATCTCATCATCTTCGAATATCCGTCTTAAGGCATCTGTACCTCCCACCTCTCGGACATCGAAACTCACTATCTCTCCCATAACTGGAATCCTCAAGATGCGATACACATCCTCTGGAGTCATGGTAATCTCTCCAGTCGGTAAATGAAAGGTGTTTGTATCACTATGCCACCTCTCTACAAGTGCTGTCAATAAAGGTCTGTTGATATGCACCTCAGGCATCTCAAGTAATGAAGTCAGGCCACATGCCTCGATAATATCTCTATCCACGTGTACCAGCTGTGGAATCAATCTCCATGTCTTCGGGAATGTCTCCCGTAATTGCAAAACGCCCAATCTCTCATGTTGAAACATCATCATGACAAAGCAAAATCAATATCAAATCATCACGACTCATCAATCAAATCTGAATATCAAACTGTTTGTTTTTCATCATCATGAAAGACATATATCAAAATCATGTTTGTTTTTAACAACCTTAGAAGCAAACATATCAAACAATTGTTTGTTTTTCATCATCATGAAAGACAAATATATCAAAATCATGTTTGTTTTTAACAACCTTAGAAGCAAACATATCAATCAACTGTTTGTTTTTCATCATCATGGAAGGCAAATATATCAAAATCATGTTTGTTTTTAACAACCTTAGAAGCAAACACATCAATCAATTGTTTGTTTTTCATCATCATGAAAGAAAATTTATCAACATCCTGTTTGTTTTTAACAACTTTAGAAACAAACTTATCAATCTTATTTGTTTTTAACAACTTTAAAAGCAAATTTATCAGTTATTATTTGTTTTCCAACAACTTTGGGAACAAATTTATCACTCACAACAACATGCAATCATGGGCGCTATGAAAATCATCAAGGGCGCTACAAAATCAATGGCGCTACAGAAAACATCACAGGCGCTATGAAATTCATCAAGGGTGCTATAGAATCATGGGCGCTATGAAAATGGTCATGGGCGCTAAAACACACTCTTTCATAATCAAAACATGGATAAACGTGCTTTGAACGGAAAATTTTCAAAAAGTAGAAGTTTAATGGGGTACATACCGCGGGTCCATAATGCGTCGGCCACTGATGTCGTCAGATGCGCTCGAAACGGTGTTGGTGAATCGGAAGTGCCATCTTTCTCACTCCAGAGCTCAAAATTTACAATTTTTACTAGGTTAAAATGGAAAATGACATTTTTAACCTATTTAAAAGCAAAATTGGGGTATTTTTATCATATTTTATCATAACAGGGGCAATTTAGTCATCAATTTTTCATCTTACATCTTTTCAAGTCATTTTCTTCACATCATAATTTTTGAACGATGAATCGACATCATTAAAATCATCAAAATCGAAACATTCCAAAAAATCTAAAAATTCAATTTTTTTTTTTACAAAAATCAAAATCTTATCAATTCATCGTTCGAGGGGGCATATACCTATCAACATTCGACAGTCAACATCTGGGGCAAATTTCAAAATTCTTTGAAGCAATGCGTAAAACACATCACTTCAAAGAGGGAAAAATGTATACACCTAAAATGGTCACATCACATGTCTGAATTAATTAAATATTTTAATATTTAATTAAATCTCTGACCCAAGCAGATAAATAAATTTTAAATAATTTATTTATATTGTTCATTCTTTCATTTTGATTAAATAAATAAGTTTATTTAATCACTTTTCTTATTCATTTCTTAATTAATTAAATAAACATTACGATTTATTTATATTAATTATCATTTAATCTTGGCTTGAATATTTTATTCAAATAAAGATTAAGTATTCCTTTCTTCTAAAGTCCATTCACAATTAAATATTCTAAATATTTAATTAAATCTTCTAAATTCCATTCACAATTAAATATTCCAAATATTTAATTAAATCCTCTAAAGTCTATTTGCAATTAAATATTCTAAATATTTAATTAAATCTTCTATAGTCCTTAAATCAAAAATCAAACTCACATGAAATTAAATAAATTTATTTATTTAATATTGGATTATCTTCAACAACCGTGAAACAAACTTCCAAAACAAAAAATTAATTTCTCTATTCCCGTGCAAGCTTGTTCCCGTGGGTTGAAGACAAGGCTCCATTCTTCTCTCCAACCTCCCAACATTCTCCATCTTCCTCTCAACCTCTCCATCTCTCACCATTCAAATCTACCAGACAATCTCACAGCCATTGATCTTTGACATCCAGGCTCTTGCTTGCAAAAAGCTATAAAAAAGACTGCTGGGTCTTTGAAATCACAAAGAAGCTTTCATATAGGAAAACTATAGCAAATTTGTAGTAGCATAGCCTTCTAGTATTCATAGCATTCTAGCATCATAGCATAGCATAATAATATTCCATATCATGGCCTATCCACCTCATATCATAGCATTCATAATCTACAACCCCTGTGCATAATCTACAGCCCCTATGCATATCCGTATCAACATTTCATTTCACCAGCATATAGGATAGAGAAGTATTCTCCCTTTTTGCATACTCGTTCTGCAGGTTGCCATTCTAAGAAACTTTGCTTACACAATCTGAGAGCAGTAACTTCAAACAAATCCGTGGAGATAGAGAAAAATGGAACGGTTCTGAAGAAGCTCTGTCTGTTTAATTTTATTTCAATTTATCTTGCTTTCTTTGGTTTAATGTTTCATTTTGTGTGATTTGTTTATCTTATTTTGATACACATATTTCTATCACACAAATAGTGATTAGATTTTTATATTATCTTTAATTATTGCTTATATGGCTCATATGATAGATGTTTAGTTAATTGCTATGATTAAATGAGATTTAAATAAAAAATGCTCAATTGATGTTAATTTAGGATGAGATGGATTATGAATATCATGTATAGATTGAATGTATAATTATGAGTATGAATAATGATCATGGATGAATTTAATGTCCAAATATGTTTATGAGTATTATTTTGGTTCTCATTTTTTATGTTGTGGCACTCTAAGTGGTACAAAGATGAAATATTGTATTAAAATGACTCGTACATGTTTATTCTTGTATGCAATTTGATTTATGTCATTTTTGCTATATATATATAACTATTAACACGTGAATTAAGTGTGCAGGTTATCCATGACCAATGGATTCAAAGATCCACTAGTAAACCCAATTGTGTGAAACCCGTAAAGCCGATATTAGTCTATATGGAGAAACTAATGTCTTTATATGTTGCTATGTGATGTGTGGTTTTATTATATTTCCAGAAATCTTGAGTGTGTTTAATGTATTTTTTCAAATCTTCTAAGTGTGTTTATTATAATTCTTTTCAAATCTTCTAAGTGCTCTAGGGTGGTGTGGAAGGGTGAGTTGTCATCCTAAGTTTCAATTTCGAAATTGGTCTTTCAAGGGCATTTAAGGGGTCTTAAATGAGTTTTGTCACCTCTTATCTAGTGTCAAAACCTTCTTAGGTCTAACCTATAGGAGTTTGGAAGCTTTTAAAACCAAATTTATATGTTTTTGACTTGATTTAACCCCTCTTAAAGTTCATAAAAGAAAGGTGACAAAATTATTTAACTTGCAACTCAAGCAAGAATCCTAGTTTTATCTCCTCACCCACTTTGCAAGTCCTTTTTGAAAACTTTCCAACCTCCACATTTATGAGGGAAACTTCAAGAAAACCAAGTGATGTGAGTGTTCATGAATGCCCCTCCCTCACCCATGTGGTGGGATTAATGAGGGTCACATCTCCTTGGAATTGAAGAAAGTGAAAGGAAATAGAATCCATGTGTCATTATCTCATTTGGAGAGGAGATAATATGGCATCATTATTTATTCCCTCTTTGAATCTAAATTTAAGGGGTGGGGAAGTTATGGGGAGGGGGAAAAAGGAGAGTTTTTTTTTAAATGAGAAAAAAAAAGGGAGGAGCTTTGTTGGAAGAGCTATTCTTTTGGAAAGAATTGGTATTTGGTTCTCACCAAAGTCTTCACCAAATTTTCTCAGAAGCTTGTGAGATAAGCCTCCATTTTGTTTATGTAATTGTGAAATGTATGAATAGATGAATATGTTTGAGTGTTTCCTAAATTTATTTGTGGGTTTGACTAATGTTGGTTCTAGATTGTGATGGGAGAATGAGGTTGTCTCATCTCTCTCTAAATGTGATCTTGATGAAGATTCATACATTGTGATATCCCTTCGGTTATGGGTGTTGTAAAAATGTGAATTATTTCAAATAGAATAGAGAGTTGCGTTGCTAGTGTGGGGCTTGGATTTTTAATCCTGGGTTTACTATCAATCTCCTAGCTTGGGGGTGGGCTTTTGTGAGAGCCCTACGGCAGGGAGGTGAGCTTTCCATTGGTCTTTTGGGCAAGCTATTTTGCTGGTTTTGGAAGATTTCACATGGCCTTGGAAGAGGTTTTGTTTTTCATGAGTCATTGTGTAGGTATGGAAGGGAGTTTTTAGGGATAATCTTACCAACCTAGGAGAAAGCTTGTTTATCCTATTGACAAGAATGTAAAGGAAATTTGTTGCTTATAAACGTTTCCTTCATTGAGGCTATTCTAAGGAAAAAGAGTTATTTAGAAGAATATTATGCTTATAGTTAATTTTAAAAGTAAAGTCTTCCAATTTTCATTTAGTCTTTATTGTCAAAAAAAAAAAAATGGTTAGTTACTCTTAAATGGACATGTTAAATAAAATCATTCTACTCTATTTATATTAAGATTAGAAAGTGAAATTGTTAAATGATGCAGATAAATATATAACTTTTAAGATTTTGTTATCTTGAATTTGTTGGAGAAATAAATTGAATTAAATATATAATACTTTCATTATAAAGTAGCCCATATAATTTAATTGTTACAAGATAATGGGTTCGGATAAAAATATAATTAATTTAAATAGGTGGATGCATTATTTTACACTTGTAAGGGAAATGGAAATATATTGTGATTTATATCCCTATTTACAACAAAATTACAACAAAATTAAAGCAAGTTCAACAAGTTTCTTATTTAGTACGTGTTGAAGTGTTGAATGATATGAATGTTTACAATTCTTACATTGCAATTTTTACCTTGAAAAGTAATTATATATATTAAAAAAAATATTAAAAAAAAAAATTACATTATTATACAATAAAATTTATAGGTGTCATGAAAATCTTGGAAGTTCTATTAGAACAAGTAGATTTTACACAAATTATATAAAATAAATTAACTTTAAATTTGACTGATTAAAAAAATGAAATAAAATCAAAATATATTCAAAATAAATAGAAATAGAAATGATTGGAAGGCCTCAACCCCCTCCAAACCCTATCCGCCATGTTGCATCCCCATTAAAAGAGAGCAACATGAACTTCCCTTAAGCAATGTTGTGCCTCCTCTGCTTGTAAACCAGACATCGCCCCTCCCTCTGTAAATTTTTTTGAACCAATAACTAGGAAAATAAAATCTTACTGCTAATAAGAAAATAAAATATATATAATATATATGAAGAGATTAATAACTCAAAAAAAATCACATTTATCAAACTTAAAAGCATGATTTGTTGGTTAAAAATAAACAACTACTCAGAATTCAAGAAATAGCCTCATTGTTAATGGGGATGCATTATATTCTGCCGGTGAGGCGGATTTTTGAAAAATATATATAAAGAATCAAGAGACCTGCAATATTATGTTACCTGCAACAAAAATAAACATTCAAAAAGGAAAATTACAAAACAGATTCAAATCAAAGAGTTTCTGCATAGAGATTTCAACAGGAGAAAATGAAAATCAAAATAGGGAAATAAAATTAGTGTAAACTTGCAAGATAAATGGCAAGACAAAGAAAAAAATATTCAAACTTCATTAGAGCCTCTTTAATTCCTTCCTCAAAGAAAAAAATATTCAAACTTCTTTAGAGCCTCTTTAACTCCTTCCTTCAAACCTATAATCAAAATGAAGTGAAAAGAAAAGGAAAATAGGTTTAAAGACTATCCTTATGTTTTAGGGTTAAGTTGAAGTTGCCCTAAGATCTAAGGGTTCTGATTGATTTCATTCAATGGTTAGGATTTGGTGCACATTTTATTAGCTATTAATTTGCTATTACATTAATTAATATCTCTTAATTTTCTAATTTGATCATGGTGGGGTACAATGTAATTATAAATTCTCATTTAAGAGAACTTCACTTTAAGAGAAATTCATTAAAAAAAACTTTATTTAAACTAAATTAATGGAGGTCTTTTGAATAAATAAGGAAACATGAGTTATAATTTAATATTTAAGGAAAGTTTTTCAACTTGAAATCACCACTTTATTTTAATATTTAAAATGTCAAGTAGTTATTTAAAGTCTTACTACATGGAAAAGTGAGAGTTGTTTTAAATTTGTTAATTTTTCGACAAATCATAAAAAGTGGAATAAATTATTTTATATTTATTTTATTCAATTGAGAAAACATAAATACATAAAATAATGGTGAATATTTTAATATTGGATAAAATATTACAATTTAAAATGGGTTCCACAAATTATTGCACCTTGTTTAAATATGTCTAGACAAAGGAGGATTATCAACTTAAATAATTGATCGTTATTGCCAATAAAATAATAATAATAAATCAAAAGCTTCATTAAAATTATTCATAATAATAAATTGGCATAAGTGATAAATTTATAATTGAGGGTTATAAAGGGGATTTAAATTGAGGTCAAATGAGATTATTTAATAAAGTGACCTTAGAATTTAGGATTAAGTTAAGAGAGGTTGCATAGGTTACATTTGATTCCTTGAAGGTGTATAAAGCTAAAAAGTGTTTACTTAAGCATTGGAGCTTTGAAAAATTAATTATTTAATTTAATGAAAATGAGATAAGCATTATTAGATTATTTAATTTAATGAAAATGAGATAAGCATTATCCAAGTTTGAATTAGCCCCATGGTATAAAACAAAAGAGGAAGGTGAAAATTATCACAATTATTAAGAAGTTCAATTGTCTAAATAGGATTTTAAAAAAGAGGGGCCTTATTCAAGTGAAATAAATGTAGTATCAAGATAGTTAAGCTGATAGTCTAACATAGTTTGGTAAACATCTAAGTGTGGTCTAGCAGTATTCTATCAAGTGGAAGGCGTCCAAATGAAACAAGGTCCATTTAAAATTAAGGTCGTGAGGAGGAATGTGTTACCTCACCTCGAGATATGTATCAAATTATATCTTAAAACTTTGTATATGTATATATATATATGTATATATGTATATATATATTATACATATATACATATATGTATATATATATTATACATATATACATATATTTGTATATATATATATATGTATATGCATATATGTGTATATATATATGTATATACATATATGCGTGTGTGTGTATATATAAGCAAATGTGAACTTAAGGATTTCTTCTTAATGACTCAAATGTGTAATATGACCCTAGGTTATTATTATTTGAACAAGGGAAGTGAAGAATCTTAAAACCAATCATGTAGGATTTAGTTCCCCTATTATGGGGATTATTAGGCAATGGCAAACCTAATTAAATCTAGATAATTTTCATGATATAGCCCTACCCCCAAAAAGGGGATGAAGAGGTATCTATATACTTAATATTGTAAATTAGTACCACTTGAGTAATGACATTATCGATAATAATATCTCTTAGTGACATTTGTAAGAGTTTAAAGTCATCTATCAAGTAAAATATGTTTAAGGGAGTCAATCAACAAGAACTTACAACTAATTAAGCTATGTGTTGTTAACCAACCAATGTAATCATGTCAAATAACGTTAGACCTTAGTATTTGTGTTGCACAATGGTGACTTGTGGGGGCGCAATAAGTTATTAAACTATGCTTAAAAAAAATTGTGACATTTGTATTATCTCCACATTAAAATATGGGCATGACAAACACAAACCCTAACCTTAGGATTTATTTTAAAAATCCTAACCATAACCATAACCCTAATCTTCTTGAAATTAAACCTTAATTGAAGCAGAGCCCTAATCCTAACCCATTGAAGTTCAACCCTAACTGAACCTAAACACTAAACCTAACCTTAATTCTAACTGTAACCCTAATTAAACCCTAAACTTAATCCTAAATGAAACCTAAATACACTATTACTTTAACCCTAACTATAATTGAATATAATCCTAACCTTAGTTGAACCCTAACCCTAATTGAATATAAAACCTAACCATAACCCTAATTAATCTCTAATTGAATCTCAACCCTTACCATAATTGTAACCCTAACCCTTATCCTAATTGAATTTTAACCCCAATCCTAAGCCTAACCCTAAACATTATCTTAGAACCCTTACCCTAATTGAACATCAATTGAACCCTAACCCACCTTAATTGAATATGAGCCCTAATTAAATCCTATCCCTAACACTATTTAATTATCTTAATTATAATTGAATCCTAATACTAACCCTAGTTGAACTTTAATCCTAATTGAATTTAATCCTAACTTAAACCTAACCCTAACTTTAATTGAATTCTAACTCAAACTCTAATTCTAACTCTAATGATAATTCTAACTCTAACACTAACCCTAATTCTAATATCAAGATTAATTATAACTATATTACTAATTGAAATCTAACCCTAACCATAATTAAAACCTAACCCTAGGTGAACCCTTACCCTAACCTAACATTAACCCTAACCCAAACCCTAATTGTGCCCAATTCTAACTCTAGTTAGGTCATAACCCTAATTCCAAGATTCCTAATCCTAACCCTAACCTTTACCCCAAGATTTATCCTATAAGCCTAACCATAATTGAACCTTATCATAACCCTAACCTTAATTAAACACTACCTTAATGCTAACCCTAATTAAACCCTAACCCTAGTCTAACCTCAACCCTAATTGAAATCTAATTGAATCATAATTGAAGCTTAATCCTAATTGATCCCTAACCCTAACCCTATCCCTAATTCAACCCTAATCCTAATTAATCATTAAGATCCTAGCCTTAATTGTCACCCTGATCTAGTCTCAATCACCCAAACCCTAACTTCAAGCTTTATCTTAGAATTCTTATTGAACCCTAACTAATAATAAGCATAACAAATTCTAAATAATAATGTTATATGAATTATTTTTAAATTATATGATAAAGTTAGGTGAAATTGTAATTCTTTATTACATTAATTTTTTAAAAGATAGATAAGACATTTTCAAAATTTTAAAGAATATTACTTTTGTAATGTTTTAAATTTATTTATTTACAAACATATTTTATGTGTAATAATAAATTTAGAATATTTATTTTTTATTTTTTATAATTTTAAATACATTAATTTATTTAGAATTTTTAAAAAGAACAATTATTTTTCATTCCTTATAATTTTATTTCTATTATAATATTAAGAAAATATTTTACAATGAATCAAATAATATTTTTTAATTTTAAGTATATTAATATAGAAACTTAGTTATATATGTAATAGTGAATTTAAGAAAGTTCTTTAGAAACTTATTTTATGTGTAACTTTCTTTATAAATAATAAAATTAATATGATTACTTCAATAAATAAATCTTAAGAGATATGCAGGGCTTAAATTTGATGGTTGACCTTGCCTGTCAACAATTTTTTTAATGACGGTTATCTATTCAAAGGTGCCCTTAAAACATTATGATATACCTTAGTGTAAGTAAAATTATATATAAATCAAATATATATATCATTATAATTCTACATAAATTTTGACAGTCTATCCAAAATCTCTCCTTTCATCTGATACAATCTTCTTAAAATTTTGATTGTATTTTACGGAAAAAATCTCTAAATACAGTCATACAACCATCAAATTTAAGCCCTGGACATATGTTGTTTTAAAAGGGAATTTAAATATTTTTAATTTTAAGTATATTAATTTTTTTTTTTAATAAAAGGGGGTAAAAACTTTATTGAAATTCAAAAAGGAGCATTACAAAGAAAGCAAAGGACCGAGGTCCCAGGAACCCACAAAAGCAAACAAAGTAAACAAGAGCAAGCTCATCCTACACCATTCCCATCCCTATCCTCAACAAGAGTTTTCTCCAAATCACAATGGAGCTCCTGAGGAACCAATTCCCACTCCTGAACATTCCATCCAACTAAGTGCTCAGAAGCCCATTTCGCCAAGCAATCAACAACCCTATTCCACTCTCTCAGAATATGAACAAAAGTCACCATCTCCATCATCGAACTAACCTATAAAATCTGATGCGCTAGCATAGCCAATTGCCAACTAACATTTGCCACTTTCCGCTCAAAAAGCAAGTTGATCAAGACCTGGGAATCAGATTCACAAATAATCCTTCTCCATCCCAAAGCATAAGCCCTCTCCAAGGCGTGAAGAATAGCCAACCACCAGGTTGATAGTCTGTGCCCCTTCATAGATCGAAAAGAGAAAGATTACCGAGCCCGAAGAATCCCTACCAATCCCCCCAATACCTGCTGGTCCAGGATTGCCCCTTGAGGAACCATCAGTATTAATCTTCAAAACACCATTAGGAGGTTGCTGCCATCTACCCTCCCTGTTAACTTTTTGCTTCGCCTGCCGCCCTCTCCTAACACATGCAGAGGCCAAGGACAACCCCTGAAATACCAGTCGCTCCACCACCTCAGCATCCCTTTTTTCCAGGGGAAACTCCACTTCACACTTAGCTTTCACCGTCTCCTGAATCATACCTAAAATCCTCTGCCATACTTGTTGCACCAACTTCTTCTCACCCTGAAATATCCTCTGATTCCGTTCCAACCAAATCTGCCACAACAAGAAAATAGGCCCCACATACCACACCTCCCGCAAGAAAGAAGCCATAGAAGGAGGCCTACCCAACCCTTGCCAGAATTCAATCAAGAAGGAAGCATGAACACAAGGGCACTGCCAAACTCCCCACCAAAAATGCCAAATTTGAAGAGCAAAAGGACAGCGAAAAAATAAGTGAGTAGAGTTCTCCTTGTCAGCACCACACAAAACACAAACAAAAGGGCCCTGGCAACCTCTCTTCTGAATATTGTCCCAGGTCAAACATTTATTCCATGACAACATCCAAGCAAAGCAATTACACTTTGGCCAAGCGAACTTATTCCAGACCTTCTTCCACCACTGAACTTCTTCCCCATCCAGTATGTGAGACAAAAGCAGCTGGTAACCAGAAGCCACAATTTAGACACCCTTAGGATTAGGAGACCAAGCCAACACATCTTCATCTCGAAGGTAGCTACACCGTCTACTAGAAAGGATACTTTGTAGCTCAACCCCATCCTCCTGTAGACCCACATCTGGCCATTCATCAAGAGACTTCCATCTTGCCGTCTCCAGGTGATCCCCAAAAGAGAAGGTTTTGAAATCACTCACCTGTGACCAACTAACCTCAATAAACCTTTGGCTAAGATTCAACAAGTTAGGAAACTGAGAAATGATTGGAGGAGAACCATCCCAAGAATCATACCAGAAATTGGTCCCCTTTTTACAAATCGAAAATAAACCCTCCTTAATAAGCGCAACTCCTT
>VDFB02169665.1:0-19401 GCA_007258455.2 Sequoia sempervirens | reverse complement strand
AGAGACTGGGAGAGTGAGAGAGAGGGTTGGAGATGGTGGGGAGAGTGGGAGAGTGTGGGAGAGGGTGAAAGTGTGTGGGAGACAGGGTGGGAGTGGGTTGGAGTGGGTCTACCATATAAATCTTTAAAAAAACTAAATTTATTATAACACGAGCGCGTTATTGATAAATAGAGAGATGGTCGTTTAGTGGGAAATAATGTGAGCGTGTTATTTCTTGCACTGAAAATGGTTAAAAAACACAATATACTTGTGATGTCGGCCCACATTCTACATATTCTCCTGGTTCTGCGCTTGCTTCGACAAAAAGTAGCTTTTGGTGATTGAGTGAAGTGTGCATGCATGATATTTAGATTCCACCACCTTTTTCATGATATTTCCATCACCTTTGCATGAAATAGCAGAGTTTTCACATTGGAAGGCATGTAATATGAATTCAAGTTTGAATTGCAGTGATAACTGATATACAATTGAAGTTTGGAGGGGAACAAGCTTTTGAAAAAGTCAATTTTTTGAAGAATTTGAGGAAAGAAGAAGCAAAGGATACATAATTGGGTAGAACTCCTCCATTTGAAACTTTGGTTTTTTAGGTATGTGAAGTCTTTGTACATTTTCTTTCATTCTATTATAGCTTTCTTTCATTTTTGTTGTTTTGCTTATTCCATGTTGATCAAATTGTTTGTTTGTCATGTTACAACCTTAGGTTGTCAATAGACATTTTAAATTACACAATTCTATACACTTCCTATTACATTTTTAAACCACATCTCTTTGAGGCATTTTGTTAAATTTAACAATTGACTTTCTTTGTGTATGCTTCCAAAGCTTTCATTGAGGTATTTTTTCAAACAGTTATACAAACCAGCTGATTGCCTTTTCTATGCTACCAAAATTTCCATACATGTCTCTAAAAAATTGGAATATACTCCTAATGCATGCTCAAATAGGTTTCCAATACAAAAACCCTCAATTTGCTCATAAATATCTAGGGTTTTCTATATTTCACAACTCCAAGGCCTTCCTGATGCAGAGCCAAGGTGAAGATTAACTCATAACAACCTAATGTCAATTCAAATACTGATGCAGACAAGGTGGAGCAACACAACAACCAACTCAATTTGATCAAATGCATGCAAAGAAACAACCTTCAAAACTTCATTCTCCCAAACTGCCCAAAACAATATCCTTTGCTTTCTAGGTCTCAAAATTCACCCAATGGACCTATGTTTTAGAGAAGTCCATAAACAGTCCAACACATCATCCATTTAGCATCCACTCAAACCCCAAGTATAATGCCCAACAAATCACATAAGGTTCCCTTGCAATAGTATGGAGTTTCAATAGGTTACCCTGCCCAAAGGCTACTAGATTAGCCCCATTTTACAAAGGAGGTCCCTCTTAAAGACTTTTTTTTTACTCCAAACCAATGGGAATTCATTTGATATGTTCTAAAATAACAAAATCCATGGTTAGTTCCCAGACACAAACATTCTAAAGTGTTGTCTCAGCAAACCCTCCTTTTACATGCTAAAACCCAAGGGTTTATTGAAATTCATATGCTCAAGCCTTTCCAGACCCCCACAAAACATCAAACACCTTCCAAATACCCTGCACAAACTTAAAATTCCATTAGATCAATAAGTTCTTCATCATTTTGACAAACCCCACCATCTAGCCTTCAAATTCACAAGGAAATTTGACTTTTCCAGCCCGAGGCATCACTCCTACTCACTCAAATGAACACACCTGCATAAAATAGACCCCCAAACATTTAAACCTACCTATTATGATCCATTCCATTGAGTTACAATACCTACAAAAGGTGGAATGGATCAAGCTTGCATTCTTTGTACTCTCAAACCCTTAATTCCTGAGTTACACAGGCAACCTTTGAAAATCTACTCTAAAACCCACAAAACTAAATGGTTAAGCCTCCAATCTGATGGAAATCATAGTATACTCACTCCACTATCATTCCCAATTCATTTCATGCCACAATATTCACTGTATGGAATGTTTATTACCAACAAAGTTAAGAAAAATAGGGAAAAACGTGGAAACAACAAAAGATTTCATTCAAATTTTCAAATGGATTCATGCCAACTTCCCTCCAACATTTACATGGAATTTTTAAAAGGAAATCCAACCTCTACAACTGCCTAAAACCACCTTACAACTTCCCTTTACCAACTTGACCTTTCAATTCCCTTTTTAGTGCAACTTTGCATTTTTTTCTTTTTTTGCAAATTTTTCACTTTTTGACACTAAAACTGACTTTCAACATATTATAATGGCCTTATGATGGCCTAATCACACTACTTTTACCTTTACATTTCCATCTTATAGGTATTTTCATGTTTATGCCATTGAAGGCTTCATTCCATCATATTGACAACATTTGCCAAGACATGGCAACTTCATAAACCTATCAACCTAACATGACTCAAAACACTTCCTAATGGTCTTTTGAGACCTTATTACATGACACTCATGATTACAAAGAAAAAATTCATCACTTGACCACCTAATGGTCCTAACTGTCCTTGGTGCTCCTGCACCATACATCTGGCCATGAAAGCTTTCCAAGTCTCTTGGAATTCTACAAAACCTTGACCTGCAACAAATCTCTGATGATCCTCCTTGTTCCTGCCATTGCTCCCTCTTGCTTTCATCTTCATCTTAGGCTTGGCCTTGTCCTTGCAAAATAATTCCTCTCTTGACTGATCACCTTGAACCTGCACCTTCCTTCTTTGTCCTATCATCCATAGCTGCATCCAATTGCTCCTAACTTGTTCCATGGTGTCACTTACTTCCAAACAATCCACTCTCTGTCCTTCTTTTATTTTTCACCCTTGGCTTCACCTCCATCAACATGATCATCAAAACAAGGAAGTAATAAATCACTCCCTTCACTCTTTTCCTCTTATCCATCCTCTTCACCACCTACTTCACGATCTCCCATCTAGGAACCATTACCACAACTGCGTACAATTTCCACATCAGTACTCTTACCCATCTAGGACTATCCATTTTCCTAGCCTCATCTTTTTCTTTCTTATCCATTTCATTTGGAGATCCCACTCTCACCTTTCCTCTAGCCTTGACTTGGCTAACCTTTATCAACATCTCTTCCTTAGTCTCTTCCATCTTTAAGTCATTCAAACACTTTGTATTTTCAATTTCACCTTTTATGGTGACTGCACCTTCTACAAACTCTGTCTCAGACCTTTCCTTTGCTTTTTTCCATTCCACTTGATGCATCACATCCTCTGATCTCTTATCCTCCACTGAACTCTTTTCCAACACTGTACTTTTAGGCTCTTTATCTTCTTGTCCCTTTAGTGGACCACTTACGACATCCACCATGCTTTCCATGCACTTATCTTTATCCTCAACTTTCATACATTCTTCCATTGGCCTTTTATCTAGGCTCTTTGCAACTTCCATTTTTATGACCTACATCAAACTTTTTTTCTGTTCTTTTTCTTGCCCCCTACATGGGCTCTTTGCATCTAGACTTTGAATCAAATCTCCCTTTACCTCTGTATCTTCTGATTTAAATTTCATTGTTTCTACAATGCTTGTCTGCTCCTTGTCTCTCTTTATCTGTAGGGGACACAACACTGCCCCTATCATAATTTCTTTATTCTTGACAAGCCCTTCATGGCTTTCCTCAATCCATCCACACTCTTTTACCTCTACTTTCTTTCCCTTTGCCTCTGAGACCTTCTCATCATGTGGTCTTCCATCTTCTTTGTCATCAGTCTGTTGCTTTCCATATTGCCCTTTCATTGGAAAATCCATCTCTCCCACCATGACCTTACTAGGCCATTCTCGCCTCTTCTCCATCTTGTCTCCACTTATCTTGCCTTTTCCTTGCATTAGGGTCTCTTCCCCAAGGTTCTTCACCTCACATTTCTTTTCATCAGGTCTGTATACCTCTATTTTGACAGTATTAGACTGTCCTACACCTATTTCTGCCTTTTCTTGATTGAAATTAGTCCTTTTCTTGCCTCCAACCTGCTTTGCAAACATGTCTAGATCCTGTATAAAGGATTCCCTTTCTCTTATCACTATTTCTCCATCCTTTTTCCTTTCTAACATTACTCCTTTGTCTACTTTTGCTACCTCAACTCTTTTCTTTGTGTAAGTAGCTGCACCTTCACCATGTTTATCTTCCTCATGCTTGAGGAACTCCTTCCTTCCCATCATCACTATCCTTGCCATTTTGTCTTGTTCCCTGTCATCTCCCTGCAATGGGGTTAGCTTGAAATTGATTCCATCTTTCACAATATCATACTCAAAATCAAACCACTTCAACTTCAAAAACTAACATTTGAAAGAGGTGACCGTTGGTCTCCCTCTTTAATAGACTTTTACAAGCCTTCACTATTAGTTAATTTGACTTGACTTAGCACTTTTTCACAGGTAAAATTATCCGTCATGCCAAAGAAACAAAATGTTAAAAGGAAAAAAACTAACAGATGATTAGCTCCAAGCCTTCAGAGATAAAGAGAAAAAATAGATGAGGGAATATCGTGAAAAAAAAAAATTGGGAACGATTGACAAAAACAAGCCAGTTGAAGAGGAACCTCAACCATCAAAAAGAGAAAATAAATTGGTAGCACAAAGGGCACCAATGCAAAAGAGTCATGCTAGGGGAGATGCATATACGATATTTAGAGACACACCCTCTACCGCGAGTGAATACAAAGGGACACCATTAAGGACAAGCGAATATGGAGGGACACCATCTACCACAAGTGAGTATGGTTGGAAACCATCCACCAAATCTGAAGTTGAGAGTACATCATCACTCAGATTTGATGAACAAGGTATGCCAACATCCCCACGTGAACCTCAAGGTATGCATTTTATTCCACCCTCAGTCGAAGGTACGCAATCTAGCCCACCTCAATTAAATATTGATGAAATTGCTAATGTTGAGATGTATGTACCTAAGAGAACACCACCTAGAATTTTGCGTAGAAAGCCAAAGTTTTTGATTAATATTGATGAGGATATTTTGCAGCACATGGAAGGTAAGATTCTAGAATGTACTTGTAGAAGATATGCTGATAAGATTTGGAAAATGTTCTTTGAAAGGCTAAATGAGACTAGAAGATGTCAACTATTTGTTCAAATGATGCGGGGTTTAAAGTACAGAAACATAATGAAGACTCTTGGGTTGAGAACATCGAATGCATCAAGTGAAAACACTATTGTGAAGAATCTAATGGATGCTTATGAGAGTGTGGGTAAGACCTCACACTCAAAGGATAGTAATGTCACTCGACGTGTCATTACATCGACTTTGGTAAGCTATCAAACAAAGAGATCTTGTCTCATTAAAAAGAGAAGTGAACAAATGGGAATTAGTATAATTTTTTTATCAAGAGTCATTCAAAGGTAGCAAAGAATTGAGGGCGCCGATTCAAATGAATTATGGGCATTCTTAGGAAGATTGCCACATAAAGATAGAAAAGTTGTTGAAGCATTGAGAACACTAATTGAAGATTATTGGAAGAATAATACAAGGCCATCTCTGAATCAACAGGATGTCGTAAAATGGAGAATCGGTAGTCGGAACCGTGAGCCACATCCAAAGCATTTTTTGGATATGACTCAAACCCAAAATTTTCATAAATTTCAAAATGCTTATCCTCAAATTAGTATTTCTCAAAGATTCTTTGAAATGATTAAACCTTTTTATGTCAAGATAAATCACACATGCACTACTTGTTGTTGTAGACTACATATTGAATTCGCTAACCATTATGATGTTTATCATTCTTTATGTTTAGATTTGCATACTAATGATGTTTTGTAGGATTGTGGAATAGAAGCCCCACCAAAATATTCAAGAGAGTTCTTATCAAAAAATTTATGTCAAATAGAGGATGGCCAAATATTCTACAGGAGAACATGCTTGGATGGTTCATGCGAACGTTGCAGTGGCTTGCAATGAATGTGAGTATGTCAACATATGAAAAGCACATATGAGGTGGGGCATAAACTAGTTGACTTTGGGAAGTATAAAACAATGGAATACACTACAAAAGATGGGTCTTAAGAAAAAAGGTGTGATTTGGTTATTGAGAAGATTCCAGTGTATCAGTTTATGTCCATGTTTCATGAGAATCTAGTGTATGAGTATGCAAGGCATACCCATAGAGCCCGATGGCTGGACACACAATTCAAGCTATGCAAGGACACCTTCACAGTTCACAACATAGTATCAATGGTTGAATTTGCAGAGAACTACACTCTACAGCCACAGTGTGAGGTGCAGTCACAGTATTACAACTCCACATAGGTTTTGATATTTGTGCACATAACATTCATTCATGCAGATGATAGTACAGTAGTCATTTGGCTCGAAGGGGCATAGCATACAGTCGACATATAATATGGTCAGATAACTATGTAGCACAGTTCAAGAACACGCGCATGTTATACTGGTTGTGCAGGATGCATCTCACTATAGGTGTTTAGCATATGTGGAACTTTTGTGAGGCTGGGCATGGAAAGGGGGAGCATGATGGTGTAGGAGCATGCGTGAAAAGAGCATTAGCACGAGAAGAGTTAAAGTATAAATACAATGCAAAGTTGACAGATGCAAATTCAACCGTCGAGTGGTGTTATGCTTCGATGGATCCAGGTAATGAAGGTATGTCTTCAGTTCATAGATTTTTTGGTTGATGGATGATAATAACATTGCACCATATGAGGATTATTGTACACTAATAGGATCAAGTGAGCTGCACTCTTTCCTTAGCTCAAATGCAGGTTCATGGAGTATCAATACACGTAAGATGGCATGCTTTTGTTCTTCATGTACAATGCAAGCCTGGAATGATTGTGAGTCCGGGGAGTGGGTTGAAAAATTATTGAAAAGTTATCTTACCCCACTTCACACATATCACCCTCTAATGGCATTGGAACTAACACAGATGGAATCATCGGTCGAGTTTGACCATGTATCAGACCTAGTTCAACCAGGTAATATATCTACTTGCTTATTTTTTCAAATTCCATATTGTTATCTTAATTTGTAGTATATTCATAATGTTGACTAATTTTGACTGATTTTATGCACATATCAATGCAGGGCATGTTTATGCAGTTATTGTAGATGGAGAAAACAAAGAGGGAACATACTATTACTTGTGTCGTGTTGAGGCTAAAAAGAAATTGGAAGCCCTAGTTATAGATGGAGAAAACATCGAATACCCTACAGGCTCAGTTGTTGTTACTGAAATGTGGCTTAGAAGGTACCCACATAAGAGTGTTAAACATTGGTTGTTTGACGACTTTGACACGCATTGTAAGATTCTTCATTACTCGAACGTTGTTGTGGCATCCAATGTTTGTTTGAGAAAATATGGGGGCAAACCTTTGAAGAAGACCTTGTGGAAGGTCCATGAGTCTGACCATGAGGAAATACTTGACACAATAAGGAGTAGAGTAGATCCAGATGGTTCATTAGATTAATTTGTAAGTATATGCACAAGGGTTCTTATTAATTTATACTTGTATCCACGTTAATTTGTTTGATGCCAATGCTATCATGTCTTATTTTACTTTGCATATCTGTAAGTAACCTGACAAACATTGAATGGTACCCCCTTGTAGAAAATGTAGATTTATGAGCCATCCAAGAGAATCTCAAGCATAAAAGCAATGCAACATCCCTATTTTGATTTTGAAGCTAAATCTCAATTATGATTTTCAGCAATTACAAAAGTTGCAAAGTGGTGCAAATTTCATTCTGCAACTCATGTGACCAAACAGACTGTTCCAATGTGTCTGAATAGGCATTTTTATGCTAGGCATGGTCCTATTTCGCACCCAAAAATGCGGAATCGCTCTGAACTACATTCAGCCGGATCGATCCCTTAAGGGTTAGAAGGTCAAAATGGCTGCAAACTTCATCATGAGGTTACTTGGACACCATGATGCTTAGAAACTTCTTGTTTGATCCTATGGGATTATGTTGAGCCCATCTACAATAACCTCTCTTGGTTTGCGTTATCTCAAAGTGGTTTTCCCGTGGTGTCGAAGTTTCAGTTGATGAAAAAAGTGTCAAATGGAAGCAGTGGAAAGTTGCAAAGTGGTGCAACATTCGTTCTGCAACTCATGTGACCAAATGAACTATTCCAATGCATCTAAATAGAAATTTTTACACTAGGCATGGTCCTCTTTCGCACCCAAACACACGGAATCACTCCGAGCTATGTTCAATCGGATCGATCCCTTAAGGGTCCAAAGGGAAAAATGGCTGCAAACTTCAACATGAGGTTAGTTGGACACCATGATGTTTAGAAACTTATTGTTTGATCTAATGGGATTGAATTGGGCCCCTCTACAATAACCTCTCTCGGTTTTTCTTATCTCAGAGTGGTTTTCCCGTGGTGTCCAAATTTCAGTTGATGGAAAAAGTGTCAAATGGAAGCAGTAGAAAGTTGCAAAGTGGTGCAACTTTCATTCTGCATCTTGTGTGACCAAATAGACTATTCCAATGCATTCGAATATGCATGTTCACACTAGGCATGGTCCTCTTTCTCAACCAAACACACAGAATCGCTCTGAGCTACATTCAACCAGATCGATCCCTTAAGGGTTTGAGTGTAGTATGTTGAAATAGGCCATTCCACCTATTGTTCAAGTTGTGTCTCAGTGATATGGGCCTAATGTAAGTAGGATAGGGAGTAGGAATAAGAAAATAGCATTAGTAAGGGCATTGGAAGAGATTACTAACACAACCCTTATTGAAAATTCAAAATTGAGGCCCCTTAAAAGCAAGGCTAGAAGAGGTGAAAAGAAGAAATTGCTTGAAAATAAGTTAGAATAGGTTGGAAATAGGGTGATATTGTGGAGTTTGATGTGTTCAAAGGGTCTGCAAGGACAGGGGAGGTCAAAATTTTGTTATGGCATGACATGCCCTTGTTGGGAAAATAGGGGTTTTGAATGAAAATGAGAGGTTTGAGGGAGTAAACATGGGTAAAGTCAAGGGGAAACATAATTTGGTGGTCAATTAAGTTTGTGCAAGGAAAATGAAGAGTGTTGGAATAGGTTTTGAGGTTTAGGTTTGGGGGTTCGGTTCGCCGGTTTGGCCAAATTGTTTTGGAGGGGGGTTCAATTCGTTTTGGGTTCGTTGGTACAAAAAACATGTAAAAACAAAATATATATCTATGTAACCTAGAAGCATGAATTAGGATTAGAATATCACATATCATCATATAAACAACAAAACCACCATAAACTTGAATGTCATTTAAAACAACAAAATTGGAAAAAAAAAAGTGTTTATAACCTGCAAAAAAATGTGAATAAAATCACATTGATTTTCACGTGAAAAAAAACCATGAGACCATAGCTTGTTGCTTACTATTATGCTTTGATAGATTTTTCCAAACATCCATAGCTTGTTCGAAAGTACTTTTTTAAGGATTTTATACATAGCAAAAAGGCAGTGAATTGTTTGATAAAATGCTTTGGTAGACATGTATGAAAAATGTCGTAGCATAGACAAGGCAGTGAACTGTTTGAAAAAATGCCTCAAAGAAATGTGGTCTCATGGTGATGGAATGGTATGACGAATTCCATGACAAGAAAATTTCTATGGATTTTCATGGAATTCCACCACCATTGAGACCACATTTCTTTGAGGCTTTTATTCAAATAGTTCGTTGCCTTGTCTATGCTATTGCTTATTATTATACTTTGATAGATTTTTTCCAAGCATCCATAGCTTGTTTGGAAGCACCTATTTTAGGATTTTAGCCATAGCAGCAAGGAGGTGAACTGTTTGATAAAATGCTTGGGTAAACATGTATGGAAATGTGGTAGCATAGACAAGGCAAAGAACTGTTTGAAAAATTCCTCAAAGAAATGTGGTATCATGGTGATGGAATGGCATGATGAATGCCATGAAAAACAAATTGCTATGGATTGTCATGGCATTCCACCACCATTGAGACCACATTTCTTTGAGGCTTTTATTCAAACAGTTTGTTTCCTTGTCTATGCTATTGCTTATTATTATGCTTTGATAGATTTTTTCCAAGCATCCATATCTTGTTTGGAAGCACCTATTTTAGGCTTTTAGTGGTAGCAACAAGGAGGTGAACTATTTGATAAAATTCTTTGGTAAACATGTATGAAAAATGTGGTAGCATAGACAAGGCAGTGAACTGTTTGAAAAAATGCCTCAAAGAAATGTGGTCTCATGGTGATGGAATGGCATGACAAATGCCATGAGAAGAAAAATTGCTATGGATTGTCATGGCATTCCACCACCATTGAGACCACATTTCTTTGAGGATTTTATTCAAACAGTTGTTATCTATGTCTTATGCTTATTATTATGCTTTGATAGATTTTTTCCAAGCATCCATAGCTTGTTTGGAAGCACCTATTTTTGGCTTTTAGCCATAGCAGCAAGGAGGTGAACTGTTTGATAAAATGCTTTGGTAAACACATATGAAAAATGTGGTAGCATAGACAAGGCAGCGAACTGTTTGAAAAAATGCCTCAAAGAAATGTGATCTCATGGTGATGGAATGGCATGACAATGCCATGACAAGCAAATTGCTATGGATTGTCATGGCATTCCACCACCATTGAGACCACATTTCTTTGAGGAACTGTCATGCCGTCTTTGTCTATGCTCTTGCTTATTATTATGCTTTGATAGATTTTTCCAAGCATCCATAGCTTGTTTGGAAGCACCTATTTTAGGATTTTAGCCATAGCAGCAAGGAGGTGAACCGTTGATAAAATGCTTTGGTAAACATGTATGAAAAATGTGGTAGCATAGACAAGGCAAGAAACTGCTTTGAAAAAATGCATCAAAGAAATGTGGTCTCATGGTGATGGAATGGCACAACGAATGCCATGAAAATCAAATTGCTATGGATTGTCATGGCATTCCACCACCATTGAGATGACATTTATTTGAGGCTTTTATTCAAATAGTTCACTTCCTTGTCTATGCTACCACATTTATTTGAGGCTTGTGAATGGGAGTTTCATGGTGATGGTATGCCAGACAATCAATCCTTGATTGTCATGGCATTCCATCACCATGAGACCTCATTTCTTTGAGGCATTTTTCAAAGAGTTCACCCTTGTCTATGATATTGCTTACTATTGTGCTTTTGATATATTTTTTCAAGCATCCATAGCTTGTTCGAAAGCACTTGTTTTAGGCTTTAGCCATAGCAACAAGGCAGTGAACTATTTGACAAAATGCTTTGGTAGACATGTATAAAAAATGTGGTAGTATAGACAAGGCAGTGAATTGTTTGAAAAAATGCCCTCAAAGAAATGTGGTCTCATAGAATGCCATGACAAGCAAATGCAATTGGCAGCTGCTCCTAGTTATTAGTTATGCAATGTGAAGTAATTGCATAACTGCTTAGGTTGACTTTGTAAAAACTATATTGTAATTGAAATTTTGTCATCTATTAACATCTAGTTATTAGTTATGCAATGTGAAGCAATGCTTTGAGTTTGAAAAATGTGCAATGCAATGTAATCAACGATATGAATATAAACTACAAAATCTTTTTTACACTTTATTAGTTAAACTCTTTATTTTATTTACTCTATATCTCTATGCTATGGAAATGCCTTTAAATTTTTTTAATTTTTTTTTTGTTCTACTTTTTTTTACCTTTTGTTTTAAATTTGATTTTTTCCCATTTTTCATAAAATCTTATACTTTTGTTTGCCGATTTTTTCCCCAAAATATTTTTGCTGCTATGGTATAAACACATATCTTTTTTTAATATCAAGGATACTTTTTGAAACTTCCATGCATTGCTAATCTAAAAGGAAAAGTCTTTTTCCCAATCTGTATGCAGCCATGCTTTTGACATTGTCAAAAAGAGCAAACATGGACACCATCGATAAAAAATATTTGTATTAACCAAATAGCCATGTACACATACATCAATATATGTCGATATAAGTATAAAATATAGTTACAAAATAGCCATATAGGCTTACGCTCAAATTCCATATAGGCATACAATGTCAAATATATCCAATACAAGATATGTACAAAATTGTCATGTCTAGGCATACAACAAAGGGCTCTGGAATCAAAATTCATTTCTCTCCATGCTCTAGAAATAAATTCTTTCCCTTTGTTTGGTGATCTGATGGCGATAAGTTTGTCATTCATTTCTGCTATGCTCGAGGAGTGCTTATGCTCCTTCTCCTATAGTTTAGCTCCTGGTGAAGTTTTAACTGTTACAATAAGAACTAAAGACATTAATATATAGAAATTACATTATAAGAAATGATATATTTAACAAAATAATCACTTACAACCATCTCATGATCACTCTCCACAATGGAAATATTTGCATGACGATGCTCAAGCGTGCTCAAGCCCTGTATAAACTATCCAAATAGGAATTAAACTACGAATCAATAATGGTTTGATTTTTCACTAGAACTAACATCTATAACAACAAATGTAAATTGAAATTTAGTAATTTTCCTCATACCTCCTCTATCAGAGCCATGGAGGATTGTATAGCGGATGAAACACCAATAGCCATTGCCCTTGTAACATTTGGAGTTGTTCCCACAACCAACATCTAAAAATAAAACAACAAATTATTCAATCACAAAAAAGTTACAATAGCGAGATCCATGTCATGACTTATAATGTATGAGATCTAATGAAAAAAAATTGAGTACAAGTATTAAACTATATATTTCTAGTAGGCCTTGGTAGTTTGATAGGAAGACCAAGCATGATGGGGAGAAGAACACATACTCCATTGTGAAGGATGGGAAGACTTGCAACCTTTCACCTCTCCTAGAAGAAGACAAGGCAAAGCATGAAGGGCCTAGTGTTTTGATGGTGGGTGAGAAGGAGTTCATGAAGACCTTGAAGGAAGGAGGAGGAAGAGGATTCTTCCTAATTATGAAGCAAAAAAGTGAAGCAGATCTGCCCACAAAGAAGAAGGAAGATGCACCAAAGGAAGTCCAAGAGTTGTTCGAAAGGTACAAGGACATAATGGTGAATGAATTACCTAGTTCCCTACCTCCCATTAGGGATATAAGCCACCATATTGATCTGATTCTAGGGGCTACATTTCCCAATAAGGCTGCATACAAGATGGCACCTGCTCAAAATGAGGAGATTGCAAGACAAGTGCAAGAGTTGATGGATAAAGGGCTAGTGAGGAAGAGTTTGAGCCCATGTGTTGTTCCTACTATCCTAGCACCAAGGAAGGATGGGAATTGGATGCTTTGCACCGATTCAGGAGCCATTAATAGGATCACAATCAGATATAGGTTCCTAATGCCAAGAATGGAGGACCTCATGGATTGTCTATTAGGAGCACCTTACTTTTCCAAGATTGATCTAAAGAGCGGGTACCATCAGATAAGGATTAGAGAGGGGGATGAATGGAAGACAACTTTTAAGACTAATGAAGGGCTCTATGATTGGTTGGTGATGCCCTTTGGGTTATCAAATACCCCTAGTACATTTATGCGCCTTATGAATGAGGTATTGAGACCTTTCATTGGAAATTTTGTTGTAGTTTATTTAGATGACATCCTTGTGTTTAGTAGGTCTAAAGAAGAACATTTGAAGCACCTTGACATGGTACTAAGGAGGTTACAAGAGGAGAAGTTGTTGATCAACATGGAAAAGTGTGAGTTCATGAAGGAAGAACTAGTCTACCTTGGTTTTGTCATCTCCAAGGGAAGTTTGAAGATGGATCCTTCAAAGGTGGATGCTATTCTTACTTGGCCAACACCAAAATCCATGGGAGATGTGAGAAGCTTCCATGGACTTGCAAGTTTTTATAGAAAGTTCATCAAGAAATTTAGCCAGATTTGTGTACCAATCTTGGACACCATCAAAGGAGGTAACAAAGGTAAGTTTTCTTGGACCAATGGGGCTGATAAAGGGTTTGAATATCTAAAAATGAGAGTAGCACAATAGCCTATACTTGTGCTCCTTGATTTTGATAAAGTTTTTACCATTGAGTGTGATGCTAGCAATCAAGCAATAGGGGCTATTTTGAGCCAAGAAGGCAGACTAGTTGCATTTTATAGTGAGAGGATGAATGAAGCAAAGAGGAAGTATTCTTCCTATGATTTGGAATTGTATGCTATGGTCCAAGCCCTCAAAAATTGGAGGGACTACTTGTTACCTAAAGAATTTGTTGTTTATACTGATAATCATGCCTTGAGTTTTTTGAATGCACAAGACAAACTTAGTCATAGGCACATGAAGTGGGTAGAGTCTTTGCAAGCCTATACTTTCACAATAAAGCATAAGAAGGGCCAAGCAAATAAGGTGGCATATGCTCTTAGTAGAAGGGAACTTGTAGTGCAAGAGATCATGCTCCAAAGCATGGGGGTTGAAGCATTGAAGGATATGTATCATGAAGATTTAGATTTCAAGGAGGTATACAATGTTTGTGAGTAGCATTTGAATTCTTTTCATGGTGAATTCTTTGACCTTTTATTGCAGAATGGTTTTCTCTTCAAAGGAAGCCAATTGTGTGTGCGTAAATTCTCAATGAGTGAGAATATCATAAAGGAGAAACACAGTGGGAGTCTTGGAGGTCACTTTGGCCTTGACAAGACCTTCGAACAAGTTAAGATATTTTACTATTGGCCAAAGTTGCAGGTGGATGTGAGAAGGTATGTGGAAGGCTGCACAATATGTCAAAGGGAAAAGGGAACTTCAGCAAATGAAGGACTCTATCAACCACTGCCCATTCCCAATAGGCCTTGGGAGTGTGTAAGTATCGACTTTGTCTTGGGGTTGCCTAGAACCCAAAAAGGTTTTGATAGTATCTTTGTGGTAGTTGATACATTTAGTAAGATGGCACATTTTCTTCCTTGCAAATGCACCAATGATGCATCTCATATAGCAGGTCTCTTCTTTAAGGAGGTTGTTAGGATACATGGACTGCCTTTAAGCATTGTTTCTGATAGGGATTCTAAATTCATTGGTCACTTTGGAGGATCTTGTGGAAGAAACTCAAGGAAAAAATTTGTCCTTTAGTTCAGCATACCATCCACAAACAGATGGACAAACTAAAGTGGTGAATAGATCATTGGGAAACCTCTTAGTATGCCTTACCAAGGAGTATGGACAAGCTTGGGATCTGATTTTACCTCAGGTTGAATTTGCATATAATGACTCCATGAATAGAAGCATTGGTAGAAGCCCTTTTGAGGTAGTCTATGGCATGCACCCTAGAGGGTTCTATGAACTAAGAGATCTACAAGGAGTTTCTAGGAGAAGTACTCAAGGTGAGGAATTTTCTGTTATAATCAGGGATATTCATCAACAAGTGAAGGAAACCCTTCAAAAGAATGTTGAGAATTAGTATAAGGAAAAGGAAGATTTAAGGAAGAGGAACGTCCAATTCAAGGTTAGAGACTTGGTGATGGCACACTTGAAGAAGGAGAGACTTCCAAAAGGAAATTATACCAAACTCATGATGAAGAAGATAGAACCTTGCAAGGTGGTCTATAAGTTTGGCCAAAATGCTTATGAAATAGAGCTACCTCTTGGGGTGGCAATTTCTCCTATCTTCAACATTTCTGACTTGTATCCTTTCACAGCTTTTGTGATATGATTGAGAGCTTGGTTACGATCAAACTAATGATATGATTGATGTTACTAAATTTGGTTAAGGTGTATAAGACAGGTTTGGTGACTTTGATGGTTGGATGGGTGACTATTATGAAGCCTTTTGAGCAAATTGGTGATTAACCACAAGATGATAATCAAGATTCTGTTGTAGCAGGAGTTTGTAACCTGTAAATAGACTGTTGCAGTCAAAATATGGTGAGTACAGTGCTTGATAATGGACTGATAATAGTGAGGTATGGTTTAGTTGATTTGTTGCATGAATAAATGAAAGGATGAATTATTCAAGTGTCAATAATCAGGTTTATGTTGGCTTTATAGTGGTTGAGAATGATGTGAATCTAATTGATTAACTCAATTTTTTCTTTAATATAGTTTTTTCTTTGAATGAGTCAATTGGAATACTGATTAGTGGAATGATGAATGATGACCTATGGAATGGCTAAGAGAATTTGAGTGGATTTTGGTTGAATGAAAAGTAGATTTCTGATGAAATTATATTTGATCTTCTCTTGATTCTATTTGGGATTGAAATCCCTTGAAGAAATGATGTTGATGGTGTTTATTGGATGCTCTGCATCAGATGTACCCTGATGATTGAGTGTTTTGATATGATGCTCTGCATCACTAACTGCCCTGTCTATGCTATTGCTTACTATTATGGTTTCATAGATTTTTTCCAAGCATCCATAGTTTGTCATGGTGGTGCACCTTTGCAAGCACATGCCTCCATGTGAAGTAATTGCATCATGTTGCTTATGTTGACTTTCTAAACAACTATATTGTACATTTGAAATTATGTCATCTATCAACATCTAGTTATTAGTTATGGAATTTGAAGTAATGCTTTGAGTTTTAATGATGTGTAATGCAACATAACCAACAATATGAATATAAACTACACAAATCTATTAAATAGAATTCATTAGTTAAGTTCTCTTTATTCTATTACCTTTGTGTACATTTGAGTGAATCCACTAGCACTAGGATGTGTTTGCTTGAAACTGCCAATATTAGCCTGTTCAACATCCAAAATCACATGTATTAAAATACCATTCGTAAAACAATGCTATTAACATGTAATAAATTTATAATTTTTAACTAGTTACATACCCCACTGATAGGTGTACTACAAAAATAAGTAGGTGGAGGACCGGTGTATCCAGTCTCAACACTGTGACCCTGCAATTTTATTAAAATAATAAAACTAAATTAGTTAATCATGCATTTCAAAATTGAAATTTAATATATTAAATTCAATGAACATTTTGAATTTTACTCAACTATCATGCCATATGCATGATGCAAAATGTCAGCCATCCTCTCCATCCCTGTAGCAGCATACGGATCCTGTGTAGCAACATATGGATCCTACGTAGCAGCATATGGATCCTACGTAGTAGCATACAGATCTTGCATAACAGCCTCCTGAGTGCCGGTGGGGTCATCTGAACAAGTTGCCCCACAAGATTGACACACATGGGTTTGAAGGCCACTACCCGAAGACTCCCTTGGATGGCGTTGTACAATAGGGCTAGTATGATGGATGACACTAAGGGTCAAAGTGTTGATCACTTGCAATGTCTCTACGTCAACACTCTCCTTTGCAATGGTAGGCATAACAATGTGCTCACGAGGTGGCCTAGCGAGAGGTCATCTCCCTTGCCGCAAAGGATCTAGTTGTGCACTAGGCCTATCCTGATCTGACCCCCCACCTCTCCCCTGGAACTCCCTCATATCAAAATTATTTGGGATTTGGTTCAATACGAACTCACTGTATAGTTTCCTAAGAAAATATTGGGGGAATTCACAATTATTGCACGATGTGTAATCAAAGACCAAGTACCACCTATCATAAAAATGGTTCCTAATCTCTTGGTGGTGGCACCAATGAATAGGAAACCTCTTCGCATTGAGGCTAAGATTTTGATTTGTTCTAGGGTCAATGAATAGAGAGCACAAATTGCCTTTAGTAATTTTTAAATCTTTTACTTGTTTATATGATAGTTTATCTGCATAATATGCACTAGCTGCTTGCCTCCTATCTTGCCATCCCATTATTTGTTGGGTTATTGAATCTACATTTTTTAACATCTCTTTCATTGAATTTTCTAGTGTCATTCTTTTTGCGGTTGAAGAATTTGGATCACTCAACCTACTGATAAGATCCTTAATTTGTTTTTTGTTGTTTTCAATTTCACTCCTCAAATTTTGTTGAGTGCCAGAAGGGTGTTGAGTGATTGGTGGGGGAGGTTGATTTTGTTGAGGAGGATTTTCCTACTCTTCTTGTTGAGGATTTTCAAGATTATTTGCATCTCCTACAAATTAAAAAAAAAAATCAAATCTAACCTAAAACAAACAAAATCAACTTGAAACTAAGAAATTCAAAACAAATAGAAAACAATACTTACCTCCTGCACCTCTTCATCATCGTGGTGCCATCTTTGCGAATGAAAAGCAACTATTTTTGATGAATTTTGAAGAATTCCTCCTCCTAGAATGTGAGCGCGAAAATGAGGGTTTTTGGCTGCGGGCAAAGCAAAAAAACAGAAAAGAGAAAATGAATAGCTTTCACTTTTTTTTTGCTTTTAAAATGAAATAACGCGAGAACGTTATAACGCACTCGCATTATGTCATTTCCAATCTTTTTTGTTTAAGTTGGCCACAAAAGTGTAACCCAACTTCATGCACCTAACCGTATGTCTACAACAACAAAGTGTACACACTCAATGTTGACCCTGAACCAAACAATTGTTTAAACATTGAGAAAAATAAGGAAAATCCTTTGAAAATATTGACACCAACTACACAAGTAGAACTCCTACAATACAAATAAAAACATATTGAGGAAGTCACGAAGCTATTATAAGATGATTGGGGTTCCTTAGATTTCAAATTATTCATGGGAGAATACAAGATCATAAACAAAGATTCTGAAAAAGGGAAAAGAGAAAGCAGTAATGTCAAAACAAAATTTAGAAGACCCTTCAAAAGCATCCACCTCAAACACTTTACAAGAAACAACATTTATTACACAACAAACTTTGATGAACTTGACTATGAACAACCATTGAATCCAAAAGCAATAAGAAATATTTATGGAAGAGGTTATGAACTTATGAAACAACTTGGTTATAATGGAAAAGGATGTGCTACTAGAGAACAAGGTATCCATGTCCCTATAAAGCCTAACATGCAACAAAAGACTAGCGGTCTTGGTTATCATCCCTCGAAACAAACAAACAAACCTTCACTCAATATCCACACTCTTACAAAAGACTCTTCTAAGACAACTTTAACACTAGTGCATCCTAAAATAATAGACACTAGTGGTCTTCATTATTGTCCTTTGAAAGAAATAGATAAATTTTCACTTAATATCAATGTCATCACACAAACACACTAATGATCAGATTTCATTAGATTTTACACCCTCCTTTCAAGGAGAGAAAAAATCTTGCAATCTAAAGAGTCTTGTGTAAATACAACATTGTGTACTAAGCAAGAGATATCTTTATCACAAAATAAAGGAACATCTATTAATCAAGAGAGTATCTTGTCGAGATTCTTCCAAGATCGTTTGCTATCCTTCCATCCAAGAACATGAAAGGAATTTTACTACAAGAGTTCATTTTGTGCATATCATAGAGTTCATGGTCATTCTACTAATGAATGTAAGGATTTAAGTGATAGAATTCAACATCTTATGGAGTGTGGTACTCTTCCTTGTGTTGAGGCACGTAATTCCTCTAATCAAT
>VDFB02169664.1:0-22435 GCA_007258455.2 Sequoia sempervirens | reverse complement strand
AAGTCTATTGGAAAAAGTAACAAGGAAAATGATAAGAGAGTTGCTCGAAGAGTCATTACAAATGCCCTAGTAAGCCATAAATTGAAAAAGGCTCGCTTTATGAGACAAACTTGTATTGATTTTGACATAAATCATAAAACTTTGGATAGAGCACTTGCAAGAAGAGAAAGAATAGATGATCCTCTTCAAAATGATACATGGGATTTTGTCGGGAGGCTTTCACGTGTTGATAAGAAGTGAACCGATAATGTAAAGCAGGTAATTCAACAATTTTGGCATGATAACTCTAGATTATCACCCAATGCAAAGGATGTTTTAAAGTTAAGAATTGGAAATCGAGACCATACACCACATCCTAAATATTTCTTGGAATCAAGCCAAACAATGTTGTTCAAAAAAATTATTGAAACACAAAAATATGGAAATCTCGCAAAGGACTTTTGAGGGTTTGAAGCCATTTTATTGTGTGCCTCTTAAGATTCGTAATACTTATTGCAAATACCATGTGGAGTTTTCAATGTACCATGAGCTATTATGCTATATCCATTCTACTTGCATACTAATGAAATGTTGCAGGAGTGTGGTGCAATGCATCTTCGAAATCATCAAAGGGACTTGCTAAAGATCTAATTTTATGTTCTAGAGATGATGGTTGCTTTTACATAGAAATGGTTGTTTTACTAAATGCAAAGTGCTCACAATGTGGTGGCTAGGTCAAAGTTTGTTCAATGTGTTTTCATAGAGTTCAAACATGAATTTGGAAAGAAGCTTGTTGAAAAAGAGATATGGGGAGATAGTCGATATACTTTATAGAAGTGTAGGTGAAGGTTCTAGATGTGAGTTGGTTACAAAAATCTGAGTGTTGCTGATTTTTATTTCCCACAGATTTGGGTTAATATTTTCTACAAGTATACAAAGAGCATAGTCCATAAGAGTCTTGTAGTTGGATCCAACAATAATAATTTAGGATGTGTAAGGACTCTTTTCCAATTGGCACTATTATATCAGTGGTTGATTTTGCAGAAAACTACACATTGCAACCACAAAACAAGGTACAATCTCAGTATTACAATTTCATTCAGATTGCTATTCTTGTCCACATAACGTTTAGACATGCACCTGATAGTACAGAGGAGGATTGAAAGATAATCAAAGAGTATCATTTTTATATGAGTGATGATAATCTCACTCATCTGAGTATGTCCAACATTGTTTCGAGAATTTTTTGAGTTCTTGCAGGAGCATGATATAGCATTGGGCTAACATCTAATTTGGTCAGATAATTGCACAGGTCAATTCAAGAATGCTTGTATGTTTATTGGTTGAGTAGAATACATGTAGAGAGGGGTCTAGCTCATATTTGGAGTTTTTTCGAAGCTGGACATGGGAAAGGGGAGCATGATGGAGCAGGTGCATGTGTAAAGAGAGTTCTAGTTAAGGAGAAATTGAAGATTTCAGGAGAAAAATTCAACGATGCATGTTCTATAGTTGATTGGTGTAGTTCAGCATTGTTATAGGGAGGGACACTTGATTCAATAGTGCGCATATTCTTTTGGTTCGTTGAGGAGGGTACAGTGGGAGGCAGATTGGATTGTCATACAATCAAAGAATCTTCAAAGATGCATTCATTTCGAAGCTTAGATGCAAGCACATGGACCATTTGGACACGAGAGTTGGCTTTTTTTTGTCAGAGTTGTATTCAAATCAAGTGGGATCAATGCGAGTCAAGTGAGTGGGTGGATACATGGGTACCACAGTATCTAACTCCTTTATCTCAAACAATATCCATGACAAATGACACAATGGAAAGTTTAGTTGATTATGACTTGCTTTCAGATCTACTACAACTAGGACATATTTTTGCAGTTGTTGCACCACAGGGGAATGAAGAGAGATCAAACTATTGGTTGGCTCGATGTGTGCAGGTAAAGCATCAGCTAACACAATCGATGGAAGATGATGATGGTTTCATGTTTCCTACAGGTTTAGTTGTGGTTGCAGGAACTTGGTTGCGAACATACATTATTAGAAAGAATGGCATACCTGCAGTTGAAGACTACGAGAAACACAAAACCATTCTCATGTATTTGTACCTTGTTACAACAACAAATGTTAAGTTGTTGAAGCATCATGCTAGACCAAAGACAAACAGCTATGAATGCTTAGTAATGTTGATCATGAGTAATGGTGGATACTCTTTAAGCAAAGAGATGACCCTTTAGGCACACTTGAATAGCATTTTCAAGAATGGAAGATAAAATTCTTATGTTCATTATAATTAAGTTCATTAGTGTTCTTTATTTAATACTGATGTTTTATATACTATTGCAATGCAAGTGTCTTTAATAGTGATATTTTTTATGCACTTTTGCGATATTTTTGGCAAGATTGATCATGGACTTTGCTGCAACAATATCCAGCTCGATCCTTTCGAAGAGGTATCGTCTTTATAGTTTGCATCACCAACTCATCATCATTCAAGTTGTTTAGATTAATATAGATATGTTAGTCTAAGCATCTTTTCTATTAATGACAATATAGTTTCTCATTTCCACTTTTCTGCGATATTTTGGCAAGGTCTGATCATGGACCCTACTACAACAATAGCCAGCTCGATCCTTCGAAGAGGTATCGTCTTTATAGTTGCATCACCAACTCAGCATCATTCCAAGTTTTAGATTAATATAGATATATGTTAGTCACCAGCATCTTTCTATTGTAGCAATATAGATTTCTCACGTTTTCCCACTTTTTGTGATATTCTGACGCGATTGATCATGGACTGTACGCAGCAATAGCCAGCTCACGATCCTTTCAAAGAGAGGTGTCATCTTTTATAGTTTGCATCACCAACTCATCATCATTCAGGTTGTTTAGATTAATATAGATATGTTAGTCTAAGCATCTTTCTATTGTAACAATATAGATTTCTCATTTTCCCACTTTTGCGATATTCCTAGCATGATTGATCATGGACCTGCTACAGCTATGTGGCTTTGATCCTTTCGAAGAGGTATGCATATTTTATAGTTTACATCACCAACTCATCATCATTCAAGTTGTTTAGATTAATATAGATATGTTAGTCTAAGCATCTTTCTATTGTGACAATATAGATTTCTCATTTTCCCACTTTTGCGATATTCCTGGCATGATTGATCATTGACCTGCTGCTACAATAGCGAGCTTTGATCCTTTCAGTATACAGCGAGATTACAACAATATAGATTGGTTATTTTTAAGCATCTTTTTATAGTTTGCATTACCATCTCATCATATTTTGTGTCATTTAGAGTAATATAGATTGGTTATTCTAAGCTACCTTGATGGTTTGTACAGGTGCTTGTCAGTGCAGAACATGAACATACTATTGTTGTTGAAGACTGTGCCCTGAATGCCTCTAATAGGAAAATTTGTAAAATTTGAATTCTCAAATTGGGAAACAATGTAAAAGCAGGTCATAATTGTGTATGGGCATAATCTATACCCGGTGATGTTTTGAAATATGGGGTCAAATGTCTGGCATTGTATAAGGGGTATGTTTAAAATGTAAAGGGAGGTCTTTTATTTGGAAAATCATAGGTTTTGTAAAGGTGTCTATTTTTGTACTTAATCGAGCTACAACCAAAGGTTTTCTTCCTGGTTCTTTCCTATCGGTATGCTTGTTTGAACCAGGTTTTGTAATACTATCTAGTCCTCTCCCCCTACTATCTCTTACTCTATTTAATTTTGAAGTAAATTTATAACATATGTAAAGCATTTGTAAATCAATATATGTGTAATTGTAATAGTAAAATTTGTGCATACCATGTCATTTCCCACACAATTTTGTGTCTATTTTGAAGAAATGTCTTGATACATGTACCTAGTGACTCAACATGTATAGGAAGTCAACACTGGTCCAAAGGATTCTATGTTGTTTCTCATATATGTTGTGTAACTTAGATATGGGTTTTTGAATCAGTCATGTGTTCATCTGGTGTTTTGGAAAATTGTGGAGTAATTGGACAAAAACTAGTTTCTCACTATTACAAGGGTTTAAGGGGGTTAAAGAGGGAAATGTGTATTTAGTTGCTCGTCAAGTTTTAAGGGAGTTTTGGACTGTCCAAAGAGGTCAGAATAATCTTGTTAGATGCCTCAAATAGGTAGGTTGCAAAGAGTTTGTGATTGTGCCCTTGTGTCTGCATTAATTTTTCACCTAATTTAACTCGGTCCAATGTAGCTCAGAGTGATTCAGTGTATTTCATTGCAAAAGAGGACCATCCCTAGTGTAAACGTACCCATCTAGACATGTTGGAATAGTTTGTTTGGTCGTACAAGTTGCGGAATGAAAGTTGCACCACTTTGCAACTTTACACTGCTTGCATCTAGCAATTTTTCCCTCCACTGAAAATTCATCACCACAGGAAAACACCTCCGAGATAGCAAAAACTGAGAGAGGTTTTTGTAGATGGTCCCAACATGATCCCATATCCTTAGAAGGAGAGTCTGTAATCATAATGGTCTCTGAGAAATAGCCCTTCAAAGATTGCTTCCTTTTAGCACTTTGGACTCTTAAGGGAAATCGCTGGTCCAATGTCACTCAGAGTGATTCGGCGTATTTGGGTGCAAGAGAGGACCATCCCAAGTGTAAACGTACCCATTCAGATGTGTTGGAACAGTCTATTTGGTCGTACGAGTTGCAAAATGAAAGTTGCACCACTTTGCAACTTTACACTGCTTGCATCTGGCAATTTTTCCCTCCACTAAAAAATCATCACCACAGGAGAACACCTCTGAGATAGCAAAAACTGAGAGAGGTTTTTGTATATGGTCCCAACACAATCCCATAGCCTTAGACAGATAGTCTATAAGCATCACGGTCTTCAAGAAATAGCCCTTCAAAGATTGCTACCTTTTAGGACTTTGGACTCTTAAGGGAAATCGCCGGTCCAATGTAGCTTGGAGTGATTTGGCGTATTTGGGTGCAAGAGAGGACCATCCCTAGCGTAAATGTACCCATTTTGGAACATTCTGTTTGGTCATACAACTTGCGGAATGAAAGTTGCACCACTTTGCAACTTTACATTGCTTGCATCTGGCAATTTTTCCCTCCACTGAAAAGTCATCACCACAGGAAAATGCCTCCAAGATTGCAAAAACCGAGAGAGGTTTTTGTAGATGGTCCCAACACGATCTCATAGCCTCGAACGAAGAGTCTATAAGCATCACAATCTTGAAGAAATATCTCTTCAAAAATTGCTGCCTTTTAGCACTTTGGGCTCTTAAGGGAAATTGTCGGTCCAATGTAGCTCAGAGTGATTCGGCGTATTTGGGTGCAAGAGACGACCATACCTAGCATAAATGTACCCATACATACATTTTGGAATAGTCTGTTTGGTCGTATGAGTTGCGGAATGAAAGTTGTACCACTTTGCAACTTTACACTGCTTGCATCTGACAACTTTTCCCTCCACTGAAAAGTCATCACCATAGGAAAATGCCTCCGAGCTAGCAAAAACCGAGAGAGGTTTTTGTAGATGGTCCCAACACAATCCCATAGCCTCAGACAGAGATTCTATAAGCATCACGGTCTTCAATAAATATCCCTTCAAATATTGCTTCCTTTTAGCACTTTGGACTCTTAAGGGAAATCACCGGTCCAATGTAGCTCAGAGTGATTCAGTGTAGAAAGGACCATACCTAGCTTAAACGTACCCATTCAGACTTGTTGGAATAGTCTGTTTGGTCGTACGAGTTGCAAAATGAAAGTTGCACCACTTTGCAACTTTACACTACTTGCATCTGGCAACTTTTCCCTCCACTGAAAAGTCATCACCACAAGAAAACACCTTCGAGATAGAAAAAACTGAGAGAGGTTTTTGTAGATGGTCCCAACATGATCCCATAGCCTTAGATAGAGAGTCTGTAAGCATCACGGTCTCTGAGAAATAGACATTCAAAGATTATTTCCTTTTAGCACTTTGGACTCATAAGGGAAATGGTCGGTCCAATATAGCTCAGAGTGATTCAGCATATTTGGGTGCAAGAGAGGACCATCCCTAGTGTAAACGTACCCATCCGGACGTGTTGGAATAGTCTGTTTGGTTGTACGAGTTGTGGAATGAAAGTTGCACCACTTTGCAACTTTACATTGCTTGCATCTGGCAACTTTTCCCTCCACTAAAAAGTCATCACCACAGGAAAACGCCTCTGAGATAGCAAAAATTGAGAGAGGTTTTTGTAGATGGTACCAACATGATCCTATAGCCTCAGATGAAGAGTTTGTAACCATCACGGTCTCCGAGAAATAGCCCTTCAAAGATTGCTGCCTTTTAGCACTTTGGTCTCTTAAGGGAAACTAGTGGACAACATAGTTAACTTCTTCACAAACTTGGTTTGAAGTAATTTCATTCTTTTTTGTGCATTTAAAATAGAGTTTTAAGCCTTCCACCCTAAAAGTGACCTCTAAATAACTTCAAACACCTTAACTACCTCATTCTTATTCATTTTTTTTGCAAACAAGCATTTTCATTCCAAGAGGCTGAGCTTTCATTTTTGCTTGTTGGATTGAATGCGGACCATGACACAACTTTCTTTTTTCAAAAATTGGTCAACATCATTGAACTAAGAATTTATCACACATCTGCAGAGAGACAAAGGAGTACCACAAACAAAAACACATTACACTTCGGTTCTCACTGACTTGATGTACTCTTCAACATCTCTCTTCTCTAAAAGCGACCTCTAAATCACTTCAAACACCTTAACTACCCTAAAAGCGACCCTAAAAGCGACCTCTAAATCACTTCAAACACCTTAACTACCTCATTCTTATTCATTTTTTTTGCAAACAAGCATTTTCATTCTAAGAGGCTGAGCTTTCATTTTTGCTTTCAAAGAAAAATCTTCCTATGCCACTGTTACACTGCATAGGTAAACCAGGTTTTGTATTGTGGATCTATATTAAGCTACCACTCTCAAGTACCAATGTAACAATGATACAAAATAACTTTGAGATTGCAAGAAGACATCTGATAACTCTTGAGTGTACTAAAAGAATTCTTATGATTTTTGAAGAATGTTGATAACTCTACTCAGTTGTCTTATTTTTTCAATATCATACAAATTGAACCCTGGCATCAATAGACTTTGTATATCAAGCTACCACAATTCAATTTTAAACGATGAATATTTATCATGCATGTTTTAAATGACATTCAATTTTATAGTGTTTTTTTTGTTTATATGATGTTATGTGATATTCTAATCGTAATTCATGCTTCTAGGCTGCACATCTATATATATATATATATATAAAATTTTTGCATGTTTTCTCCATTGTTCAGCCCCTACACTACAAGTAAATGGTTACATAGCATGTCGAATGAGGGGGCAGCAAGCGTGATACCCCTTTAAAGTTTGTTTGAGTGCTTTCTTTTCATTTTTTGTGAGTTTGTGCCAAGTTTCCTCAAAGAAATGTGGTCTCATTGAATTCCATGACAAGCTAATGCAATTGATAGCTGCTCCTAGTTATTAGTTATGTAATGTAAAGTAATAGCATAATTGCTTAGGTTGACTTTGTAAAAACTATATTGTTATTGAAATTTTTTCATCTATCAGCATCTAATTGTTACTTATGCAATGTGAAGTAATGCTTTGAATTTGAAAGATGTGCAATGAAATTTAATCAACAATATGAATATAAACTACATAATATTTAACTATTCTTTTTATGCTATTGTACATTGATATTTAACCATTGCTCACTTGATTAAATTCTTTTCAAAGAGTTTAATCATGCACATGGAGGAAATTAAATTTTGATTGTCAACTTCTATATATATCAAATTATCCAATAATCAAGTGTATGTCCATATACAAAAATGGCATCAACACCAACCTAAACAACAAAGTTTACAATATGTAAGTATATGCCATCTCTAAGATCTATTCAAAATTTACATGCCAAAAGGTCTATCTCATCCTAAACTACTGGTGGATCATCAAAATGGAGCCTCTTTGAAGCACTCATTGGCTCTGAAGGTAGCTGCACAAGAAAAAGTCAAACCACAATTGAGATTAGTTATACTATATAATTTAAAATTGAATAATTAACATAAAAATCAATATACATTGAATTATAATTGAACTCTAAATTGAAATCTTGATTACCTGAAATATACGTCTCTTTGAAGGGTCGGGAGTCCTAGAATATAATTCTCAAAGAACTAACCAAACCAACTTTGTAACGCTAGTATTAGAATTGTCGGTAATAAGAACATTTACCAAGCACAAAATAAAATAAACACATACCTCTTTAGGTCATCTTTTTCAGATTCCTTAGGTGTTTCAACACCTCCTCCTTCAGGTGTTCGAATACCTACTCCTTCGGGTGTTGTGGCACTTATCAAAAATGATTTATCTAGCTCACAACCGGTTGTATATAAAAATGACAAGTACATATGAAACTATGAATCTATGTCAATGTATGCATAATCAATAAAAGATCTTATAAATTTTAATTCAATCAAATTTGAGTTCAATTACCTTTCCCTATCTAACATTGTGCTCCATAGTCCGAGAGGGCATCCCTCACTCTCGCACTAGGTGTTTCCTACAAGCAGAGAATAAGATAAACATATAAGTTAATATATAATTTCATTAATGACAATTCAAATGACAAGAAAGTATATAGTAAAAAAATGTAAATGAGTGAGTGTGAAAATACATACTGTGTGTGTCTCGAGGCCAAATGAAATGGCCCTAAGGGTGCTATCAGTCACCCGTGTGAGCAACTCCTCAGACATTAACTGTTAAATAGACCATGTAAATAAATATTAGTACTTGATACTATCTCTTATTAATATTCATTTAAAAAAAAATGCAAGTTATGAATTTACACCTTAAATGTTACCTGTGTAACTACTCCAATGTCCACCTCTCTAGTAGGAGAGGACTCTGTAGGGCGTGCTCCACTCCCCTGCGTGTGATTTGCTATAATCTCCACATCCTGGATGTCATAATCAAAAGTGTCTAATGGCTGCTCAAGGGGTTGTACAATAGGACCCAAGCATATTTGCTGGCACATATTGCAAATATGTGGCACACAAATATGTGGACCCGAGGAGGATGATGTAGCAACACTAGATCCATTGCCAAGATCACCAGACTGTGGCAGAGGAAAGGGAGGACGGGGAACATGTGGGCACCTGACTACTCTAGCTACCCCTGGCCTATCCTGGGGCATACCTCCACCAATGCCCTGGAAGGGTTTAATGTCAAAGTAATTGACATGATGCCCTAACAAAAACTCAACATATAATTTTTTAATAAATTAAAAGGGTACATCAAGATTATTGTTGGGTGGTTTATCAAAATCCATACACCAACGATCCCAAAAGTTATCTACTATGCCCCTATGCATGCACCATTTTATAGAAAGTTTTGGGTTGTTAACATTAACTGGCAAACCAGTGCTGGGGTTAATAAATAAAGAGGCTATTTGGGCTTTTGTTATTTGGAGATCTTTCACATCATCATAAGACAATCCACATGCATAATGTTGCCTCATGGTTTCTCGCCACGAATGAAAGGCATTATGTGGAGAGGGTTTCTACATTTGTAATTATTCCTATCAATGTGGTTGACATATGGGATAATCGAGGGATTTTCTTATCAACATCACAAATTCCCCTCAATTGCTCCAATTTTTCATGAATTAAGTCTTCAATTGATGGCTATAGAGGTGGTGGAGCATTTGGCATTTCTGCATTTTGATTCTCAGCTGGTGGATTTTCATTCTCAATTGGTGGAATTTGTGCATTCTCATTCTGAGTAGCCATAATGCCTGATTAAAGTTAAAAAAATAATTAATCTAATTAAAATTAGACAATACAAATGAAAATATTATAAAAATACCCTAGTTTTAAAAAAAAATCCAAAAAAACCCTACTTTTTAACAAAAATCTATAAAATTCTCTAATTTATAATACAAATACATAAGAAACACTATTTTTAAATCAAAATCCATAAAAACATTCATTTTTTTTATCAAAATCCATTCTAAACTCAATTGTTTCATAAAAATTCAATCAAAAACCCTATTTTGAAAAAATTCACAAAAACATTCATTTTTTTATCAAAATCCATTCTAAATTCAATTTTTTCATAAAAATTCAATCAAAAACCCTATTGTGAAAAAATATCCACAAAAACATTCATTTTTTTATCAAAATCCATTCTACACTCAATTTGTTCACAAAAATTCAATCAAAACCTATTTAAAAAAAAAATCCACAAAAAACCATATGAAATTATTCAAATCTAAATCAAAATTGAATCAAATAAAATAAAAATAAAAAAACTTACCTTTTCAAATCGGATTTTGGCAAAATCGGATATCCGTTACACAAAGAATCAATTCACTATGTGCCCACGAGTTGTTGACTGTGAAATAACTTTAAAACAACGAATGAGTTTTCTTATATATACTTTTGGCAAAATTGGATATCCGTTACGCAAAGAATCAATTCACTATGCGCCCACGAGTTATTGACTGTGAAATAACTTTAAAACAACGAATGAGTTTTCTTATATATGCTTTTTGCAAATCGGATATCCGATTTGTAAAACTAGGTTTGGTGTTTGCTATGGTGACACTTGAGCCTAAAAAAAGTCAACACATTCTTTTTGCATTTTTCGGTCGATGAAAGATGTGTTTTTTTCCTCATTGCCACTTTTTGGCCCACCATGATCCTGCACATACCCAATTACCCGTGCTTTTTATTATTTTACTATCAGGAAAAAATTCATCAGCACTTATCGAGAAAATACGTTTTTAATCTCCCATTTAAGTCACTCATTATAAAAATTAATTGGGCTCATCCCTCTATTAATTTTTATTACCTTTTTATATTTTACCGAGCCCACCACGCTCTTTACTCCAATAATTTCCCCCAGCACCATCGCATATCGCGAATTCATTATGGAGAAGACAATAATCATTAACGAGGCCCGATGAAAATCAAAGAAACATTTTCTCGCCACTCGCTAATACATTTGGAGAAGAAAATATTAAAACAACAATGCCCGATGTCATGTTCTTCAGCAAAGAAAGTACTCCCCTTTTTATCTGCTCCAGAAGACTTTACCCGTGAGTTTACAATTTTTAACCAACATTTTAAAATATTAAATTTATTTTCCCAAGGCATCCAAAAGCTTTTACTTGGTGAAGAATTTTTTAATTCTTTTTACCGGTTGTAGAAAACTTCATTCCCGAGCATTTTTTACCACCATCGCAAATCTCCATTTTCGTGTGAGAAATGAAAATGAAATCAGTGATGGGAGATGGAACATCACTCCATCGCTGATACATTATGTAAATGGTGATACCAAATAGTGATGCGTAATGGACATAGCAACCATCACTCATCGCTAATTTGTTTCTTCACTATGGACTCAAAACAACGACATGCCACTATGGGAGAACTTTGAAAATTTATTAAAAATTTTCCTTGCTTAAAAGCTTCAATTAACCTGCCCAATTGAAGACTCATCACTGTAAAACATTGCATCTCTGATTTGTTGCTTGATTTGAACTTCAAACTGGCGATGGGCGATGAGTTTTACTGTGCAACTGTGAAAGTCGTGAAAGTCGTCTTTGGACCAATCATAAGCAAGAATTAAACTTGCTTGTCCTCAGAACATTTGAAAATGTATTTTATATTTACCCTAAATGCCCTTTTTCATTTGCACAATATTCAAAATATTCAAAATATTTTAAATATGAACATTTGAAACATTATAAAAATTTGTGACTTCTAATTATGCCTGCAACCCATTTGAAAAACATTGTGGACAAACGGTGATACTTGGAGCTGATATTTTTTGTGTGCGGCCATAATCAATTATTTATAGAAAACCCATTTCTTCAAAGTTTTCCCAGCCCTTAAAATTCAGGTACCTCCTTTCTAAATTGGCCTCGGGACGTGTTCGCCACAATAAAAGTACACTAAAATAATGTATCAAATGACCTCTGATCTTGATAAAAATGAATTTGTAGAGGTTTTAGACCAAAACAAGAAATGGGTTGTCCTTATATTTTGAAATTTTGAAAAATTTTGGGACACCATTTTTGGCCATGTTGCAGTCAGAGGATGATTAAATAACCCATCAGAACTTATTCTGGGAGCATGAAATTGAGTAGGCATGTTACCATTTGACCAAATAATTCATTGCAGAAAATGGCATGGAAATTTTTTTCCTAAGGTGAAAGATATTAAATTCCAAAGTTGTCTACTTGGACTTTTCTGAAATTTCACCTGTCAAAAACCAATCAGGGCTCTCAAAGTCACCACTATGAAAAAATATCAAAAAAAAATTTGCGGGGCTACCACTGGAAACATAAGCTCATCTAGGCACACTGAGTATGTGTCCAAAAGGGATTTGTTTCAGTCATTATTTTTCACAAGATATTAAAGGTCAAACTTGACCTCCTTGAAACATTCTGAAAATATAGGTGCAAAATAGAGCAAAATGCATTTACTTTTGGCCTAGTAAAAATAGAAAATCTGCCCATGGAGCTTTAAAATCAGACCAGGGAGTACATTAGTGTGAGGAGAATAGAGACAAATAATCCTTTTGGCACGAAAATCAATTGACTCTAAATTGTGACCCTCCAAAATAGGTCACTTAGGCAGATTTTGCAGGTGCACTTCTGAGTGTGCAAAGGCATTTTTTTCAATATGGGCACTTTAAATTTGAAAATTTGAAGGTGCCAACAGTGGGTTGCTCACTTCTTAACACCCACGGTTTTGCAACATGGAATGTTACAAAACAGTATGAATGTCTTCAAATTCACACATTCCATTGTTGTGTTTAGATTTGAGTCGATTGAAAAAAGAAGTGCACAAAATAATTATAAATGGGAAACAAAGTGTTGGGTTTCAGTTATTTGAATTTCTCTATTTAAATGTAAAGGGTTGTCTCATGGTGGGTTGCTTGCTTCTTAACACCAATAGTTTTGCAACATGGAATGTTACAAAACAGTAAGAATGCCTTCAACTTCACACATTCCATTGTTGTCTTTAAATTTCAGTTGATTGAAAAAAATGGTGCACAAAATAAGTTTGAATGGCAAACATAGTGCTAGGTTTCAGTTATTTGAATCTCCTTGTTTAAATGTAAAAGGTTGTCTCATGGTGGGTTGCTTGCTTTATAACACCCATAGTTTTCCAATGTGGAATGTTACAAAACAGTACATGAATGTCTACCAAATCACACATTCCATTGTTGCGTTTAAATTTTAGTCAATTGAAAAAAGAAGTGCATAAAATAATTGTAAATGAGAAACACAGTTTTGGGTTTAAGTTATATAAACCTCCCTGTTTAAATGTAAAGGTTGCATCATGGTGGGTTGCTTGCTTCTTAAGACCCATGGTTTTGCAACATGGAATGTAACAAAATAGTATAAATGTCTTCCAATTCACACATTTCATTGTTTTATTTTAATTCCAGTCGATTGAAAAAATAAGTGCACAAAATAATTATAAATGGGAAACACAATGCTGAATTTTAGTTATTTGAATCTCCCTATTTAAATGTAAAAGGTTGTCTCATGGTGGGTTGCTTGCTTCTTAACACCCATGGTTTTGCAACATGGAATGTTACAAAATAGTATGAATGTCTTCAAATTCTCACATTCCATTGTTGTGTTTAAATTTTGGTTGATTGAAAAAAAAAGTGCACAAAATAATTATGAATGGGAAACACAATGTTGGGTTTCAGTTATTTGAATCTCCTTGTTTAAATGTAAAGGGTTGTCTCATGGTGGGTTGCTTGCTTCTTAACACCCACAGTTTTGCAACATGGAATGTTACAAAATAGTATGAATGTCTTCAAATTCACACATTCCATTGTTGTGTTTAAATTTTAGTTGATTGAAAAAGGAAAGTGCACAAAATAATTGTGAATGCAAAACATAGTGTTAGATTTCAGTTATTTGAATCTCCTTGTTTAAATGTAAAGGGTTGTCTCATAGTGGGTTGCTTTCTTTTTAACACCTACTGTTTTGCAACATGGAATGTTACAAAATAGTATAAATGTCTTCAATTTCAAACCTTCCATTGTGTTGTTTTAATTTCAGTCGATTGAAAAAAGAAGTGCACAAAATAATTGCAAATGGAAAACACAGTGCTAAGTTTCGGTTATTTGAATCTCCCTGTTTAAATGTAAAGTGTTATCTCATGGTGGGTTTCTTTCTTCTTAACACCCACGGTTTTGCAACATGAAATGTTAAAAAATAGTATGAATGTCTTCAAATTCATAAATATAATTTTTTTGTTTACATTTAAGTTGATTGAAAAAAAATGCAAAAAATAATTGTCAATTGGAAACACAGTGTTGGGTTTTAGTTATTTGAATCTTCTTGTTTAAATAGAAAGGGATGTCTCATGGTGGGTTTCTTTCTTCTTAACACCCATGGTTTTACATCATGAAATGTTACAAAACAATCTGAATTTCTTCAAATTGACACATTCCATTGTTGTGTTTAAATTTCAGTTGATTGAAAAAATAAGTGCACAAAATAATTGTGAATGGGAAACAATGAACATGGGTTTCAGGTTTTTGAATCTGTTTGTTTAAATGTAAAGGGTTGTCTCATGGTGGGTTGATTTCTTCTTAACACCCACGGTTTTGCAACATGGAATGGTACAAAACAATATGAATGTCTTAAAATTCACGCATTCCATTGTTGTGTTTAAATTTTAGTCCATTGAAAAAAGAAGTGCACAAAATAATTGTAAATGGGAAACACAGTGATGGGTTTCAATTTTTCTAATCTCCCTGTTTAAATGTAAAGTGTTGTCTCATGGTGGGTTGCTTGCTTCTTAACGCCCAAAGTTTTGCAACATGGAATGTTACAAAACAATATGAATGTCTTCAAATTCACACATTCCATTGTTGTATTTAAATTTCACTTGATTGAAAAATAAAGTGCACAAAATAATTATGAATGGGAAACACAATGCTAGGTTTCAGTTATTTCAATCTCCTTGTTTAATTGGAAAGGGTTGTCTCATAGTGGGTTGCTTGCTTCTTAACACCCACGATTTTGCAACATGGAATTTTACAAAACAGTATGAATGTCTTCAAATTCACATATTCCATTGTTGTGTTTTAATTTCAGTCGATTGAAAAAATAAGTGCACAAAATAATTGTAAATGGGAAACACAGTACTGGGTTTTAGTTATTTGAATCTCCTTATTTAAATGTAAAAGGTTGTCTCATGGTTCGTTGCTAGCTTCTTAATACCCATGGTTTTTCAACATGGAATGTTACAAAACAATATGAATGTTTTCAAATTCACACATTCCATTATTTTTTTTTAATTTCAGTCAATTAAAAAAAGAAGTGCAGAAAATAATTGTAAATGGGAAACATAGTGTTGGTATTAGTTATTTGAATATTCTTGTTTAAATGTAAAGAGTTGTCCCATGGTGGGTTGCTTGCTTCTAAACACCAACGGTTTTGCAACATAGAATGTTACAAAACAATATGAATGTCTTCAAATTCACACATTCCAATGTTGTGTTTAAATTTTAGTTGAATGCAAAAAAAGTGCACAAAATAATTGTGAATAGGAAACACAGTGATATGTTTCAATTATTTGAATCCCTTTGTTTAAATGTAAAGGTTTGTCTCATGGTGGGTTGCTTGCTTTTTAACACCCAGGGATTTTCAACATAGAATGTTACAAAATAGTATTAATGTCTTCAAATTCACACATTCCATTGTTGTGTTTTAATTTCAATCGATTGAAAAAAGAAGTGCATAAAATAATTGTAAATGGGAAACACAGTGTTGGGTTTCAGTTATTTGAATCTCCCTATTTAAATGTAAAGGGTTGTCTTATGGTGGGTTTCTTGCTTCTTGGCACCCATGGTTTTGCAACATGGAATGTTAAAAAATAATATGAATATCTTCAAATTCACACATTTCATTGTTGTGTTTTAATTTCAGTCAATTGAAAAAGGAAGTGCACAAAATAATTGTAAATGGGAAACATAGTGTTGGGTTTCAGTTATTTGAATCTCCCTATTTAAATGTAAAGTGTTGTCTCATGGTGGGGTGCTTGCTTCTTAACACCCACGGTTTTGCAACATGGAATGTTACAAAACAGTATAAATGTCTTCAAATTCTCACATTCCATTGTTATGTTTAAATTTTAGTTGATTGAAAGAAAAAGAGTACAAAATAATTGTAAAGGGAAACATGTTGTTGGGTTTTCCTTTATTTGAATCTCCCTGTTTAAATGTAAAGGGTTGTCTCATAGTGGGTTGCTTGCTTCTTAACACCCACGGTTTTGAAACATGGAATGTTACAAAACTGTATGAATGTCTTCAAATTTACACATTTCATTGTTTTGTTTTAATTTCAATCGATTGAAAAAAGAAGTGCACAAAATAATTGTAAATGAGAAACACAGTGTTGGGTTTTAGTTATTTGAATCTCCCTATTTAAATGTAAAGGGTTGTCTTATGGTGGGTTTCTTGCTTCTTAACACCCATGGTTTTGCAACATGGAATGTTACAAAATAGTATGAATATCTTCAAATTCACACATTCCATTGTTGTGTTTTAATTTCAGTCAATTGAAAAAAGAAGTGCACAAAATAATTGGAAATGGGAAACACAGTGTTGGGTTTCAGTTATTTGAATCTCCCTATTTAAATGTAAAGGGTTATCTCATGGTGGGTTGCTTGCTTCTTAACACCCACGGTTTTGCAGCATGGAATGTTACAAAACGGTATGAATGTCTTCAAATTCATGCATTCCATTGTGTTTAAATTTCAGTTGATTGAAAAAGAAAAGTGCACAAAATAAATGTCAATGGGAAACACAGTGTTGGGTTTCAGTTATTTGTATCTTCTTGTTTAAATGTAAAGGGATGTCTCATGGTGGGTTGCTGGCTTCTTAACACCTACGATTTTGCAATATGGAATGGTACAAAATAGTATGAATATCTTCAATTTCCACCATTCCATTGTTATGTTTTAATTTCAGTTGAGTGAAAAAAGAAGTGCACAAAATAATTGTAAATGGAAAACATAGTTTGAATCTCCTTGTTTAAATTATAAAGAGTTATCTCATGGTGGGTTGCTTACTTCTTAACACCCACAGTTTTGCAACATAAAATATTACAAAACAATATGAATTTCTTCAAATTCACACATTCCATTGTGTTTAAATTTTAGTTGATTGAAAAAAAAAGTGCACAAAATAATTGTGAATGGGAAACACAGTGTTGGATTTTAGTTATTTGAATCTCTTTTTTTAAATGTAAATGGTTTTCTCATGGTGGGTTGCTTGCTTCTTAACACCCATGGTCTTGCAACATGGAATGTTACAAAACAATATGAATGTCTTCAAATTCACATATTCCATTGTTGTGTTTAAATTTCAGTTCATTAAAAAATAAAGTATGCAAAATAATTGTGAATGAGAAACAATGTTGGATTTTAGTTTATTGAATATTATTTGATTAAATATAAAGGGTTGTCTCATGGTGGGTTGCTTGCTTCTTAACACCCATGGTTTTGCAACATGGAATGTTACAAAACAATATGAATGTCTTCAAATTCACACATTCCATTGTTGTGTTTAAATTTTAGTCGATTGAAAAAAGAAGTGTACCAAATAATTGTAAATAGGAAACACAGTGGTGGGTTTCAGTTATTAGAATCTCGCTGTTTAAATGTAAAGGGTTGTCTCATAGTGGGTTTCTTTCTTCTTAACGCCCACAGTTTTGCAACATTGATTGTTACAAAACAGTATGAATGTCTTCAAATTCACACATTCCATTGTTGTGTTTAAATTTCACTTCATTGAAAAAAAAAGTGCACATAATAAATGTTAATAAGAAACATAGTGTTGGGTGTCAGTTATTTGAATCTCCAAGTGTTTAAATGTAAAGGGTTGTCTCATGGTGGGTTGCTTGCTTCTTAACACCCACGGTTTTGAAAAATGGAATGTTACAAAATAGTATGAATGTCTTCAAATTCACACATTCCATTGTTGTGTTTTAATTTCAGTCGATTGAAAAAAGAAGTGCACAAAATAATTGTAAATGGGAAACATAGTGCTGGATTTCAGTTATTTGAATCTCCCTATTTAAATATAAACGGTTGTCTGATGGTAGGTTGCTTGCTTCTTAATACCCATGGTTTTGCAACATTGAATGTTACACAATAATATGAATGTTTTCAAATTCACACATTCCATTGTTGTGTTTTACTTTTAGTTGATTTAAAAAAGAAGTGCACAAAATAATTGTAAATGGGAAACACAATGTTGGGTATTAGTTATTTCAATCTCCTTGTTTAAATGTAAAGGGTTGTCCCATGGTGGGTTGCTTGCTTCTAAAAACGTACGGTTTTGCAACATGGAATCTTACAAAATAGTATGAATATCTTCAAATTCACACATTCCTTTGTTGTGTTTAAATTTCAGTTGATTGAAAAAAAAAGTGCACAAAATAATTGTGAATGGGAAACACAGTGATAGGTTTTAGTTAATTGAATCACTTTGTTTAGATGTAAAGGGTTGTCTCATGGTGGGTTTCTTGCTTCTTATCACCCACAGTTTTGCAACATGGAATATTACAAAATAGTATGAATGCCTTCAAATTCACACATTCCATTGTTGTGTTTTAATTTTAGTTGATTGAAAAATGAAGTGCAAAAAAAATTGTAAATGGGAAACACAGTGTTGGGTTTCAACTATTTGAATATCCCTGTTTATATATAAAGGTTTGTCTCATGGTTGCTTGCTTGCTTCTTAACACCCATGGTTTTGTAACATGAAATATTACAAAATAGTATGAATGTCTTCAAATTCACACATTCCATTGTTGTGTTGAAATTTCACTTTATAGAAAGAAAAAAAGTGCACAGAATAATTGTGAATGGGAAACACAGTGTTGGGCTTTAGTTATTTGAATCTCCTTGTTTAAATGTAAAGGGTTGTCTCATAGTGGGTTGCTTGCTTCTTAACACCCACAGTTTTGCAAAATGGAATGTTATATAACAGTATGAATGTCTTGAAATTCACACATTCCATTGTTGTGTTTTAATTTCAGTTGATTGAAAAAAGAAGTGCACAAAATAATTGTAAATGGGAAACACAGTGCTGGATTTTAGTTATTTGAATCTCCTTATTTAAATGTAAGGGTTTGTCTCATGGTAGGTTGCTTTCTTCTTAATACCCATGGTTTTGCAACATTGAATGTTACAAAATAATATGAATGTTTTCAAATTCACACATTCCATTGTTGTGTTTTAAGTTCAATCGATTGAAAAAATAAGTGCACAAAATAATTGTATATGGGAAACACAGTGTTGAGTATTAGTTATTTCAATCTCCTTGTTTAAATGTAAAGGGTTGTCCTATGGTGGGTTGCCTAGTTCTAAACACCCACGGTTTTGCAACATGGAATCTTACAAAATAGTATGAACATTTTTAAATTCACACATTCCATTGTTGTGTCTAAATTTCAGTTGATTGTAAAATAAATGCACAAAATAATTGTGAATGGGAAACACAGTGATAGGTTTCAGTTATTTGAATCTCTTTGTTTAAATGTAAAGGGTTCTCTAATGGTGGGTTGCTTGCTTCTAAACACCCATAGTTTTGCAACATTGAATATTACAAAACAATATGTATGTCTTCAAATTCACATATTCCACTATTGTGTTTTAATTTCAGACGATTGAAAAAAGAAGTGCACAAAATAATTGTAATTGGGAAACACAACATTGGGTTTTAGTTATTTGAATCTCCATGTTTAAATGTAAAAGTTTGTCTCATGGTTGGTTGGTTGCTTCTTAACACCCACGGTTCTGCAACATGGAATGTTACAAAACAGTATGAATGTCTTCAAATTCACACATTTCATTGTGTTTTAATTTTAGTCAATTGAAAAAAGAAGTGCAAAAATAATTGTAAATGGGAAACACAGTGCTAGGTTTCAGCTATTTAAATATCCTTGTTTAAATGTAATGGTCTGTCTCATAGTGGGGAGGTTGCTTCTTAATACCCACAATTTTACAAGATGGAATGTTACAAAATAGTATGAATGTCTTCAAATTCACATATTCCATTGTTTTGTTTAAATTTTAGTTGATTGAAAAAAAAATGCACAAAATAATTGTGAATAAAAAATAGAATGTTGGGTTTCAATTATTTGAATCTCCTTGGTTAAATGTAAAGGGTTGTATCATGGTGGGTTGTTTACTTCTTAACACCCACAGTTTTGCAATATGGAATGTTACAAAACAATATGAATGTATTCAAATTCATACATTCCATATTTGTGTTTAAATTTTAGTTGATAGAAAAAAAAGTGACAAAATAATTGTAAATGGGAAACACAATGTTGCGTTTTAGTTATTTGAATCTCTTTGTTTAAATGTAAAGGGTTGTCTCATGGTGGGTTGCTTGCTTTTTAATACTCTCGGTTTCACAACATAGAATGTTACAAAAAAGTATGAATTTCTTCAAATTCATCCATTCCATTGTTTTGTTTAAATTTCAGTTGATTGAAAAAGAAAAAGTGCAACAAATAATTGTCAATAGGAAACAAAGTGTTGGGTTTCAATTATTTGAATCTCCTTGTTTAAATGTGGGTTTCTTATGGTGGGTTGCTTAACACCCATAGTTTTGCTGCAAAAATGGAGATATTACAAAATAGTATATGAATGTCTTCAGGTACATTCTATTATTGTGTTTAAATTTTAGTTGATTAAAAAAATAAATTACCTGGGAATAATTGTGAATTAGGCTCACGGTGTTGGGTTTCTATTATTTGAAACTCCTTGTTTAAATGTAAAGGGTTGTTTCATGGTGAGTTGCTTGCTTCTTAACAACCACGATTTTGCAACATGAAATGTTACGAAATATTATGAATGTTTTCAAATTCACACATTCCATTGTTATTTTTTAATTTTAGTCAATTGAAAAACAAGTGCATAAAATAATTGTAAATGGGAAAAAAAGTATTGGGTTTCAGTTATTTCAATCTCCTTGTTTAAATGTAAAGGGTTGTCTCATGGCGGGTTGCTTGCTTCTTAACATGAAAAGTTAAAAAGTAGTATGAATGTCTTGAAATTCGCACATTTCGTTGTGTTTAAATTTTAGTTGATTGACAAAAAAAGTGCACAAAATAATTGAGAATGGGAAAAAAACAGTGTTGAGTTTCAGTTATTTGAATCTCCTTGTTTAAATGTCGAGGGTTGTCTCATGGTCAATTCCTTGCTTCATAACACCTATGGTTTTGCAACAAAGAATTTTACAAAACAATATGAATGTCTTCAAATTCACACATTCCATTGTTGTGATTAAATTTTAGTTGATTGAAAAAAATAGCACAAAATAATATTGAATGGGAAAGACAGTGTTGGGTTTTAGTAAATCTCCTTGTTTAAATGTAAAGGGTTGTCTCATCGTGGGTTTCTTATTTCTTAACACCCACGATTTTCCATCATGGAATGTTACAAAACAATATGAATGTATTCAAATTCACACATTCCATTGTGTTTAAATTTTAGTTGATTTAAAAAAAACTACACAAAATAATTGTGAATGGGAAAGACAGTGTTGGGTTTCAGTTATTTAAATCTCCTTATTTAAATGTAAAGGGTTGTCTCATGATGGGTTGCTTGCTTCTTAACACCCATGGTTTTCCAACATGGAATGTTACAAAACAGTATGAATTTCTTTAAATTCACACATTCCATTGTGTTTAAATTTCAGTTGATTGAAAAAAAAGTGCACAAAATAACTATGAATGAGAAATAGAGTGTTGGATTTCAGCTATTTGAATCTCCTTGTTTAAATGTAAAGGGTTGTCTTATGGTGGGTTCCTTGCTTCTTAACATGCACGGTTTTCCAACATGGAAGGTTACAAAATAGTATGAATGTCTTGAAATTCACACATTCCATTGTTGTGTTTAAATTTCAGTTGATTGAAAAAAATAGTACACAAAATAATTGTAAACGGGAAACATAGTGTTGGGTTTTAGTAATTTGAATCTCCATGTTTAAATGAAAAAGGTTGTCTCATGGTCACTTGCTTCCTTCTTAACACCCACAGTTTTGCTTGACATGGAATGTTACAAACCAGTATGAATGTCTTCAAATTCACACATTCCAATATTGTTTCTTAATTTTAGATGATTGAAAGAAAAAAATGCACAAAATAATTGTGAATGGGGAACACATTGTTGGGTTTCAGTTGTTTGAATCTCCTTGTTGAAATGTAAAAGGTTTTCTCATTGTGGGTTGCTTGCTTCTTAACATCCACAGTTTTGCAACATAGAATGTTACAAAACAGTATGAATGTCTTCAAATTCACACATTCCATTGTTGTGTTTAAATTTTAGTTGATTGAAAAAAA
>VDFB02169663.1:0-14867 GCA_007258455.2 Sequoia sempervirens | reverse complement strand
TTTTCATACCACCCGGTAGAGAAATTGGAATATCTCCCTTATTCCTTGATGAAATCTCACCACTCCAACACCAAAATGAAGCTTATTCAATTCCATTTCCAACAATTATAGGCTTGGAGTATAACAGTGATCGTACAGTCCGTATCAAGTACGAGATCAACAATTCTTTAGAAAAACACATAAAACAACAAACTTCTTATTGAAAACTTCTTCAAAAACACCATCAACCTTGCCTCAACCAAGAGAGGAATATTTTAACCTTTCCCACACCTTCCCAATGTCATCCAACATAATTTTGAATTAGGTGGATGTTGGCAACTAACTTTCCTTCATTTAGACCCCTAATTGCCTAGTTAAGGCAATTGACTACTACTTCTCATAAGCCCGATTGAAATGAGGCTTCAAAGGTGTATACAAAGGTATAAAAGACACCACAAACACTTCAAATCATCAAGGCAACTCCCCTCAAGGACCTGGTTACATCAAGGAATTTTGATTCTTTAGTTTACCTAGATGAACCAAGCTTACATGGTGAGGAAGGAGACCTTTTCCATACAACAAGACTTGACTCCAAACCCAAAAAATTATTATAAAACATGAAAGATGGTTCTTGGAACCTTATTACATCACCAAACTACGACAAAACTCATCAAAACATACTAGGTCCATTAGACCCATGGGTGCTCCTGCACCAATATTATATATATGTATATATAGGTACTATGTATATATAATATATAGTGTGATTTTATATATAAGGCCGATTCATTTGATAAATGAAGACCGATTATTATAAATGTATAAAGTATATGATATATAATCATTTTGAATATGGTATTATTGTGAATATATCAATGGATCGTAATCGCTTGATTATTAAATAGATTATTACTTTACAGCTTGAGCTGCATATGTATATATATGTCTAAATACACACACACACACATGAGCATTAATGCTTATATAGAGAAGTGTGTGTATATATATAATATACATATTATCAATATTATGTGAATGTTAACTCTTTATACTTTCCCCATTTGTATATCTAATGCATACATATTGATATAATTTAACACACAATAATAACACATATAGTTACATATATATATATATATATATATATATATATATATATATGTACGATTTAGCATTAATGTTAATTACTGGCATGTGTGTGTGTGTGTGTGATGCTTGGAGGTCGATTATTATATATACTTTAAGGCTGATTTATATATATGAATATAAGTCGACTTATATATATGATCATGGGCCGATTTATATATGAGATATGCAAAACATTTAAATACCGACTATTACATAAGGTAACATTGAATAAAGGTCGATTCAAAAGAAAAGTAATGCACAACATTAAGGTCAATTTGGTAGATAAACCATAGATGATACTATGGAGCACATCTTTAAATTGTTAATAGTGATTTGCTAAAAGCTAGGAATGCCTATATTAAGTGATAGAATATAGATAAGTTGCAATTTAAAGTACTAATAAATGCTTGCGAATACGAAAGGTAAACAACACGATATGAAATAGTCAAAATACCTTTTTGAGTGCTATTTTAAAGGGTGAATCATTTTGAATTTGCTGCCATTTGAAACTTGACTAAGTTAATGTTGTGTAAGTGTTGCTTGCAAACTATAGACTGTTTCAAGAGAATAATTGTGCCATAGTAATAGGAAGATGGTTGCATACTTGGCACCAAATTATGAAGTTATATTTTCTATAGAAGTCCATTTTGGTTGCAATTCAGCTGTCATCATTTGAGCATGTGCACTTTTGAATAAGTCTTTTTCTGTTATCAATTAGAAAGGTTGACCTGTAGCATTATATGTTGAGTCTGTACTTAGGTTACTGCCACCTTTTTGATAAGTATTGTGAGTCAACTTGCATGGTGAGATGTGTCAACTACCATGCCTTTTATGCAGGTTGCAAAGTCTCATTTTTTTGTATAAGTAGAGAGGCTTATACTCTCATTTGGGACGCACTATTATGCACTATTTTGCATTATTCTGCAACTGCATTTTGTTGTATTTTGTGAGAGCCTTGAATATTTTGTGAAGAGCTATATTTGTGAGAGAAGTCTTATTGAAGTATTGTTTGAGAGGTCTAAGTGAAGCAAGTAAGCTACTGTTGGAAGGTTGTGCATCAAGTTAGTCAATTGGATTAGGCATATTACATGCATGAGGATCTAGTCTTCTCTTATTCATCTTTATTTGTGAAAGATTGAGAATTGAATGCTTTATATGATTAGCTTAAGAAATGTGTCATTAGTATTATGATGCTAGGAATGATTAAACATGGTTAACTTAAGGAAGTGTCTCTATACTCCTATATACCCTATATGGGAATTTAGATAATGATGCTATTTATATACGTAGGTAGTAATACTACATGTATATTGTGACATGTATCCACATCATGAAGCGACTTTACACTGTAGCTTATTATGTTAAGGGAACCTTGGGAATGATAGGGTTAACATTGAAAAAGTAAAGGTATGAAAGATACGATGTGATGTTATGTGAACCACATCAATTATCTTTACTAGAATGATCACTTGATCATACTTTATACTCGAATGAAACCCTAGGTTTAGGACAACCTATTTGGGCCGAGAAGTTCATTTGACTAAAGAGTGAAACATTAGGTTAAGTTTAACTTACTTGGTTGGGTTGTACATTTGGTCTTGATTGGAACATATAGGGTTAAAATAACCTATATAATCAAACTAGTCATTGGTAGGTGACTTTATCCTAAGACTAGGGTATACTAAGGTTGAGACTCACCTATGTGATTAAGTGAATCACTTGAGCTTATGAGATACTATATGATTGGAGACATAGGTGGAATTACCTATGGAGTTAGAGTTTCTACTATATTAGATTCTTTATACTCTTGTTATGAAGTCATAATGATGACAAGAATCTACTCTTGAATGATCCTTTGTATTGAGATTATACTCTTGAAAGGAATCATCTATTGATGTGATTATTCTTTGATTGAGGTCTTTCATTGATGTGGCTATACTCTTGATGAAAACCACTTATTTATGTGATATATTATTGAATGGAGTTAGTTATTTATGAATATTTAATCTATGATTAGATAAAGCTTATGTAGCTATGCTCTAGATTATAAAGTTATACTTGGGACTAGATTGTCTTTGGACTGGAATATATTGTTTATGCAAAGATAAGCTCATATGTTATATCAGGGTTAGGAATATCCATTGAAGGGGTAACTAGAGCTAGGATTATTGGAAGAGATTCTATAATGTTTTTGGGAAAAGGGTGTAGGTTATTTCTGGGGTTAAAGATTAGCCATAGGAGGAAATTACCTAAGCATGGTATATGAACGGGCATAATCCAAACCAAGCTATGGTAGTGTATGCGAATGGGATGACTGTCACTCGAAGTATGGGGTGAGAATAATTTGTCCAAAGTAGTGTAAGTAGCCACTGTTTACACAGTCAGTTCACTATGTTCCTCGTATGCATTCTAGTTCAAAAATTTTGTACTCATAGGGAAGATGAACGTATGATTAGGTTCTGGTTTGTAGTACACAACACTAAGCTCAGATATGCTAATTTTATGGGGTTTACCAACCAATCTCTTCGTCAAAGGGTAGGGCCATCTTGTCATGTGTGACATATGTGTGGGGGACCACATTTGAGTCCGTGGTTGGTAGAAAAATGCTTGAGCGATGTTTCTCCTCATCAGTTGGCAGCTGAGGTTTGCAAATTTTTGCACTAGTATCAGGGACAACTGGAGTGTTTGCACCAGCGAGCAAGGACATCCAAAATTTATGCGTCGTTGTGATGACATTAGGACTAGTTTGTATATCTATTGCCAGGTGAAGCTCAAAGGAGCTATGTATGTATCATGTACCCATTTATATGGAAGGATATAATCGTGAATGATATACTTGAGTTCATTCAATATGACATTGATGTTATGGAAATATTTGTGAAATTACAATGGAATGCAATGACAATTTGCAATTAGTGTTGTTTCAATTATGCATGTAATTTTACATTATGGAAAGAATTTTTTTTATTGCTATGTCATGGCATCATGGTTTATTCACTTGAGGTGAAAACTTGGAAAAGTTTACTGAGCAAATCACTGAGGTTGTTATAATTATACTCATATAATGGTTTGCTTTATTCCCACATGCCTTACTATAGCGCTGCCTATGTTTACATTACTCAACATTTAAATTCTATATGCAATGTTATTTGTTAGCTACCTCCATATGATGCGCAATACTTTTATTAATGTGTTATACATTATATGTATATGTTGCGCTTCTTATATTATGTGCTTCAAATAAACATTTCAACGTTATTCAAAACATTATAATATATATATATATGTATGTATGTATGTATGTATGTATATAGATTTATATATATATCAACTTACATGTTCATAAAATGCATCATTCGATATTTGAATGCATATATACTCATGTTTACATATTCTACATAATAATGCATGCATATATATATACATGTGTATATATATTAATATACTTGTATGCACGTTTCTATTAACATCAATACACACGCACAAACACACACATATACTATATATATCATTGCCTTGACATTTAAACACATATATTCACAATCCCATCGATCAACATATATACACAAAGTTTATATATATATGTCTGATGATATTCCCATGCATATGGGTAATACATCCATAAGAATAAGTAGATACATCTATCTACGTATACTCCTGTGTATGATTTTATTGTAGAAACGTACATATATACATATATACATTTTATGTATATATCTCATCAATTTAAATATAAACACATAAAGAAGAACTCACACGATAAAGAGATTCAATCACATAACCCAAATCAAAAAAATTCTCAGACAAGATCATAACGTCTTCTAAACCATACAAAAGCAAGGCTAAGGATAACTTACCATTTTCCAAGCTATTGAATTGACATCACTAAACTAGAGGTGAGTGTGTGAAAGCTCAGTTAGGCTCATTAAGGGTTACCAGACCAAGTTCTTTTCCTGAGTGATACTTCCCCTCTCTTCTAGAGGCTTGAATATGTCCCTACATCCAACTTAGTGCATTGCAACAATCGCTAGCTGAATCAATTACAACCATTTGTATCATATATTTCATAGTTAGAATTAGATCATAAAACATCAAATTGAATAAACATTCATTTATTATATTTCCAAGATACATAAAGCATAAACATATACATTTAAAGCATTTTCACCTAACTAGGTAAAAGTAAATAAGTAATAACACAATGGGGTGTAACAAAAAATGCCTTTCGGCTTGTCCAATGCAGGGGCCAATTTATAACGTGCAACGGTTGTCGTGTTTAAGTATTTGATAAAAAAATCATCCTTATTTATTTGGACGACTTGACTGTATTTTTAAAATTTAATGGCGATCATTTCAATCACCTAGAAAAGGTCTTTCAGATATGCCAATAGTTTGGGGTTTCCCTAAACCCCCAAAAAATGTGTTTTTTGGGGTTCCACAAGGCAAGCTTCTTGGCTATATGGTCTCCAAAGAAGGAATAGAGATAGATCCCGAAAGGGTAAAAGCTATAGAGAATTGTCACTACCAATCAACCAAAAAGGAGTCCAATCTTTCCTACAAAAGATTAATTTCGTTAGTAGGTTTATTTTGGATTTTGTAGGAATTGCAAGACCTATTACATTAATGTTGAAAAAGGGCTTGGCTTTTAAATGGACTCTAGAAGGAAAAAATGCTTTTGAAAAGGTAAAGGAAGCTATTTCTATAGCTCTAGTGTTAGTGAACTTGAATTTTTCAAAAGATTTTATTTTATATGTTTATAGTGGCGAGCACAGTATTATCATCGTCCTTGCGTATAAGGATAAGAAAGGAAGCTAAAAACACCCCATCACCTTCCATTCAAGGACTCTAAAGGGATATGAGACCAAATACAATTTTATGGAGAAACAGGCCTTCGCTATGGTGAATAGTTTGAAAAAATTTAGACACTTGGTTTCAGCAAGCAAGATCACAGTCCTTGTTGCTCACCCTAGTGTGAGGGAATACATCATAGAAGTGGAAATCACTGAGAAAAGAGCCAATTGGATCACCAAGATCCTAGAATATGACATTGAGGTTTGGTCCACGAAGCTAGTCAGGGGAAGAGGCCTGTGCGAATATTTTGCCAAAGAATTCGGTTCCCAGTCGGAAACAAAAGAAACAAATCAAGTCTTTGTAAACCAGTTCGAGTCAAATGAGTCTTGGGTGACCAATAAAATAAGGTTCATGCAAACCGGTAGGTATTTGACCAAAATTCCTACACACAAAAGGAGATATTATAGGCTGCAAGGCACTAGTTATGTACTGATTGAGGGACTCCTTTTTAAAAGGAATTTTAATGGTGTCCTCCTTCGTTGGATAGATAAAGTGCAAGTTGAAAGAGTTTTGGGCGAATTTCATAGTAGCCTGGAAGGAAAACATTTCTTTGTAAAAACTACTAATTTGAAGATCATGTAGGCAGGTTATTATTGGCCCACCTTATTTTTAGAATGTCATGACCTGGTAAGAAAATGTTCACAATGTCAATTCTTCATCGACAAGCGAAAGAATTCCGCTATGCCATTGCACCCAATCGTGGTAGAAGAACCTTTCGTGTAGTGGGGCCTGAACTTCATTGGGATGATTAATCCCATTTCTAGCTTGGGGCACAAGTGGATATTGACAGTGATAGATCACTTCACAAAATGGATAGAGGTGGTCCCCCTAAAAAACACTACCGAAGTTGAAATCGTCAATTTTCTCGATGAACTAATAGCAAGGTTTGGCTCTCCCAAAACCCTAATATCTGACAATGAATGAGTCTTTATGGGAATTGGTATATCAAAATTCACCCTTAAGCACAAAGTCTACCTTAAGACTTCGTCGAATTCTTACCTGCAGGGAAATGGACTTGTAGAGTCTACAAACAAAAACTTGATCCAACTGATAAAGCAGATCGGTTCGGAACATCAAAGAGATTGGCATAAACACCTATGGGCAGCCTTATGACCATACCACATTACCCCAAAGCAAATTTCAAAAGCTCCCCCTTATGAATTAGTGTATGGAAAAGAGGTAGTTATGCCTGTCTCTATGGAAATTTCAGCATTACAATTGTTGAAGTCTTTATAGATTGAGGAAAATGGGGACATGGAAGTAAGGCTAGCCGAGTTGCTAAGCCTTCAAGAAGCACGGGAAAAGGCATTCGACGTCATGGTCAACCAGAAATAGATGGTCAAGAGATGGTTCGATAAGAAGACTTCTGACCCTGGTTTTAAAGGAAGCCTGGAACTGAAATATGACAAACGTGCTGCCAAACCAGGGAAACACACTAAATTTGAATCCCTATGGAAGGGGTTGTTTCACATTTCTAAATGCAAGGAAAGTAATTATTTTGAACTAGAAGACCTTAATGGAAATGCCATGGGAATATCAGTGAATGATATCCATTTAAAGCTATTTAATTATTATTATTTTCATGGTTTGTTTTCTTTGTAAATTTTGTACTTTATGTACCATATGTATAAAATTTGTAAAGTACACCATTTTTTGTGAGATAGACACAAAATTTTTATTTAAGTGGTAAATGCTTTTGGCTGAGCTATGAATAGGAATACAACCATTCAACAATATCACCCCAATGGGGAGTTTAAACCTTGGTGGCAAGAACAACATTGTCACCTATAAACCATCACACCATGCCAATACCGCAAGATAGACACATAGATGCAAAAAGAGAAAAACTATATTATATTCACATGATATCATTTACATGTAGTTTTCAAGTGCTTAGATCTATTTTTTGAGATACACACTCCCTCTTTCTCCTTCCCTACCTCTCTATATCTTTTCATATATATAGATATCTCTCTATATCTCTCCATATCTCTCTCTCCCATATACACACACTCCCTCTTTCTCCTTCCTCTATCTCTATCTCTCTCTATCTTTTTGCCTATCTATACCTCTCTCAGTTACTTATCTCTATCACCTTCTTTCTCTCTCCTCTTGCCCCTTTATCTCCTCCTATCTCTCCCTCCCTCTCTATCCTATATCCATTATGTCTGCCTCTGTCTGTTTCTCTCTCTCACTCCTCTCTCTATCTCTTTCTATCTATGTCTCTCCTCATCTATCTCCTATCTCCTTATACATCCTATATCCTTCCCTCTTTTCCCCTTCTCTTTATATCATTATTCCTCCATCCTCTTCCACTTTATATCTTTATCTGTATTTCTTGCTCGATCTCCCTCACTCATCTCTATCTCTTTCTATCCATACCCTTCTCTACATATATCTCCCTATCTATCTCTTTTCTTATCCCTCTCTATCTCTCTATATCACCCTCTATCTATATCTCTCCCTCTCTACATATATCTCCATCTTCCCCATCTTCTCTCTCTCTCTGTCCTCTACCTATCGCTCTCCCTTTCTCTCCCTCCCTCTCTCTATCTCTCCCCATCTCTCCCTCTCTTGGTCCCTCCCTACCCCCTATCTATCTTTATATCTCAACCTCTCTCCCTTTATCTTCCCATCTCTCTCTCTCTCTCCCTATTTCTATCTCCCTCTCCATCTCTATTTGTCTTTCTTCGCTTCCCTCTATTTTTCTATCTCTTTATCTCTCTCCCTCTCTTTATATCTCCTTATATCTCCATCTTTATATCACTCTATCTTGCCATATATCTCTATCTCTCCCTTTTCCTCTTCCTCTTTATCTCTTTTTTCTCTCTATCTCCCCCCCTCTATCTCCTTATCTCTATCTTTATTTCTCCCTCTATCTCTCTCTATATCGAGCTATCTATTTGTCTCCCTCTTCCTCTCTCGTTCTATATTCATCTCTACCTCTATCTATTTGTCTCGCTCTTCCTCTTTCACTCTATATTCATCTTTACCTCTATATTCCCCTCCCTCCATCTATAGAAATGTTTCCCTCTCTCTACCCATCCATCTCTCTCCCTATCTACCCCCCCTCCCTCTTCATAGACCTTCCTTGTCTTTTTGATTCAAAGGTTTTCTTTCACTCATTTATAGAGACCTTTGTTCCACAAACAATATCATTTTCTGAATGGCCAATCAATTGAATTCATGTAATACACAAGTTTATGCCGAAAAATAGACTTAAATTTTACCTAATAGACATTCACACCTCTTTGGACACCTCTTTGGCGTAGCTATTGCACACCTTGCTAGTTATAAAATAAAATAAAATAAAAATAATTTACATGGTAAAACAAAGTAATTTGGAAAAAAAACAAAATCGTCCTAAGTAAATACCTGAGTTCTGGCCCCAATTCACAGGTTGCATGCGAACACAAATGCCGGGAAAGCCACTAAATGTTTCTCAAACCTGTGGTGAGTGGAGGGCAAACTGCACAGATTCCAATGGGACGATGTCAAAATTAATGCACATCGGGAGATGGTGCATAAATTGACGGCGCCCATTTGCCACTTGTGCTGCGCCTTCAGTACCAACACTTTCCTCTGTTTAATTATTTGCCACCTATTTCTCCAAGACAAGGTCACTCATCTCGAGATGGAGGAGTTTTAGACGTACCTTAAATAACTTAGTATGTTAAAAATTGGAGTTCTTAGAGCTAGTAATTCTCTGTATGGATAAATTACAGCTAGACGCTGCAAATGCATGCCTGCGCTGGGTGGCCGTGGTATTATTCAAATACCTTCAGTTTAGGTTTCAGTTCTTAGTTCTTATTACTATTTGAGTTTCTTAATTCCGGGTTCTATTTTTCAGTTCAACGAGGGGTAGGTGGCACAAGGCATCTGAGTGGCAGGTAAGGATGTATTTGAATCCTTTCTTAGGCTATGAAGCTTTAGTGTTTAAACAAATTCATCCTGCCCCTTCATTTTCTTGAAGAAGCCATTTACAGGGTAAATTGTTTGCTTTTAAAGTTTTAATCTTTTACATATCTGCGCTTCTATCATATTATTTGTTCTTGAGCTTCGAATAACTATTTGGACTGTAAACAATTGAATTGATTCAGAGATTTGGCATGTATGCTTAAAATTTGAATGCCAATTGACGAGAGCTTAGTCTGCAGTCAAATCACTCTGCAAAATAGTGTACGAATCTGTCTGTTTTTTTATTTTCTTCTCGGCAGTCATATAGACATTCACACTGTACATCAGCTGTGACTCATCCTCTCCAGTCCATGAAAAACCCTAAGCTGGTTCAGAAATTTTCAGCCCGGCAACACATGTGGGGCTGCTATTTTGAGACGGAAGCTTATTTTTAATCCCGTAGCTGCATTGTTTTTGAATTTCACTGGACTGTCCACAGAGTGAAAACAGGAGTACAATTCCCTTCCATAGAACTGTACTTTAGTGCAAAGGTGTAACTTCATTTTTCAACAGCCAAGAGTTTTTAGCCTAGCCCCATTTCTTAGAGATAAAAAACTAAAACAAAGTTTTATACCTGCAATGAAACTAGAGAGAGTAATATTTGAACTTTGAAGGGCCTTGAACGCTTTTAAAACTCTTCGTATCTCTCTCACGTAGGCTTCAGCTCGAATGGCGTTTGGCTGGATTTGAACTACACGAACCTCTATCTACCATTGAAAAATGAAATTTAGGAAGACTGTATCACACAAAGGGGAAATTTCGGACAGACCGTCTAAGTAAAATCTAAAGGTTGAATGCAAACCGTCAAAAAGTTGTCACATAGAAAGGGGAGATTTTTAGACCCCTGGGTTACCTTACTCGATCTAGGTTGCCATTTTAGGTAGTCCCAGATGCCCGTGGGGGTGACAGCCACCTCTACCTGTCATATAAAATTTTGTGACAGTTTGATCATTTAAATGTCTTTCATTTGATGTTTTATGAAAAATATAAATTGTCAAAAAAATTTATTAATCATACTTATTAAATATAAAAAAAATAAAATTCTATTTAATTTGGTTATTTTTAAAAATATATTATTATATATCATATAAAGTAATTAATTATTTTTTTAATAGGAATCATAATTCTTAAAAATACCAATAAACAAACATTGAAATAGTAATAAATCTAAAAATCATAAATTTACTCTTACAATTAACAAGAAAATTAGTAATAAATCTAAAAAATTTAAATTTACTCTTAGAGGAAGTTTTAATTTCATATAAAAAATAAATCTTATTAAAAATATTCGAAGTTAAAAAAACAATTATATTCTATGGGGTCCATTCCCATATAGAGAAATAGAAAATAATAATCTCATCAGCCCTCTTGTGCACACAAAGGTTTCCAATTGGGAACAATCAAACCCAAAGTAATTGATGTCACTTAAATTAGCATATCCTAAACTAAACAACAATCAAACCCATATTGATGCCACTTACATTAGCATATCCTTAACAAAACAAAACAATTGATCTTGCTGAAATTATGATACTCCATTATGCCCCTTCTTTGAAGTTCTCGCAACCGACTGATGTGGTGGAATATATTTCTTTCTTTTTACATCTGTCAACTCTTGAGTTTGTGGTTGACCAATCCCTTCCAGGCTTGCCACACACACTGAAGTTTTTGTGGGCTCTATTGCAACGTTGGGTAGAATAGAGCACCTCACCTCCAAATTCTGGGACCCAACCAGACTTGTAGAGTACAAGGATTGAATTATTGAAGTCTTAGAAGTGTCCTTAGTAAAGGGACAATGCAGTTTTTTTGCCCTTTTCAAACAAAAGAATTGCTTTGTTGGGGAAAATTTTGATTTGCCTTTGAGAAAGTCTCATTAATCGTCTTTGTATTTTGCTTACTGTTAATCTTCTTTTAAGGAACTGTATTCTGCTTGGGAGAGTTCATTACCGAATAATGGCTGGGGGAGGAATCCTTCCACCAAGAGGCCACCTGTTGTGGTGGAGATTTGACAGTTGGACACTCAGTTGCAATATGCCTAGTTTGATAGCATCTCCTACACTTGAAAACTAAGCCTTCATAATCCAATGACTGTTTTCGACATTGACCATTAGCTCTCAAAATAATTTCAGCCAAAAGATCCTTAGAGATATCCAATTGCACCAGAATCCTTGCATAAGTTGTGTGGATGAATTGCTTTGAATTGACATTTGTAGTCACAAAATTACCCACCAAGTTTCCAATTGCTGCAAAACATGATTCGAACCAAAAGTGGAGGGGAAAGATTTGGGAGGCGAACCCAGATCGGCAAAATTGAGAAAGATTCTGTAGATGGATCAAAATTTGGATGCCATGGTTTTAGTTGCAACAAATTTCCCTCCCATAGCCAGACATAATCGAGAATGTTCTTATCTTTCCTGCAATCAAACACTAGAATAAAAAAACCCTTTGCATAGGGGTAAATTTCCAAATCTTCGTCCATGAGAGGCAGCCAGGATTTAGAGATCCAATTATGGAGATTAGGAAGACTGGGCCAATGATGGGCGAATCGACCAATTAAACCATGCTTTGAGAAAAATTCTTCATTTTCACGCAGTTCCTTTGACAAAGAGGCATCAAACACTAGCGTCAAGGGAGCATCAAAACACTGGATAAAACGCTTGTTGTCAGCATTAACCTTTTGATTTTGTGGGGGTGACAGAGGGGGAGACGAACCGGACTTGGTTGCCTCCAAAAAGGAGGGCTTAAGCCTCGCAACACCCCGCCCAAAAGGAGACCCGATGCCAGCCAAGGAAACGTTTTCCCTGGCGCAGCAGGCCCATCGAAGCCAACACAACCTGAAGTGGTGGAGAAAGGAGGGTAGAAGGAATTGAAGTTGAGCCAATTGCATCACCCAGAGAAGCCACAAAACTATTCGAAGCAGAAGGAGTGGCGGCCAAAAGATCAGGAGAAACCAGAGAGGCATTAGATGACCCTAGATTAATGGTAGCCAATGAAACAGGCTTCCCATGTCGTGATGGAGAGCCGCAAACCCCAACCGCGGAAGCCCCATTGGAAACCAAATCAAGCGGAACATCAACGCGAAAAGAAACCCTAGCTCAAGGAAATTTCGCAGTTTTTGGCATGTTCGACAGATCCATACATAATATATTTTGAAAAGATTTTGAATTAATATGTTTTTTTACAATAAATATAATAAATCATATATATTAATATAAAGCAATGATAACTATCAATAAAAATATAAATCATATATATTAATATAAAGCAATGATAACTATTAGTAAAAATATCAAAATCTTAAATTTATTATTAAAAATATTTTTAAAATTAGAAAGAATTATATTCCGTCTTTAAAAGTTTCTAAATTAATTTATATTTTTATAATAAACATTATAAAATTATATAATATATGTATATATATAATGTACTATAATTTTATACAGTTTAATAATAATTTAAAGTGTCATATGTTCCGTTATATAAAAATATAGCAAGTCAACTTATATGGTTTAAGTTGTACTATACGGTCTAAAATGCAAAAAACGGCCAAATAGACCATCAAATTCCATGCCTCGATGAGAGGTTATAGGGGGGCGCTCGCTCAAGCTCCAAAGTATTGGGCTAAACTCTAAATTCTTCTTGGTAAAAAATAAAATAGAGATTTTTAATAGACCATCAAAAAAATCGAAAGGTAATAGACCATCAAAAAAATCGAAAGGTCTAGGTACAGACTGTAAAAATCTTCTATAGACTGTCAAAAATATAAAAATATTTTTCGACTTGCTTAAAAAATTTATAAAAATATTACAAGTAGAAATTCAATCGAAGTGCTGGAAGTATGCTGTAAAAAAAACTCAAAGATTACTTATAATTTTTTTTTAAAACAGCTAAATATTTAGAAAAAGTTTCTATTAAAGAGTAGAGTATTAAGACTTTTATTTTAATCTGAAGATTTAGGAAAAGAGTTCAAAAATAATAATTTTTTTTTATTAAACAATTTAGAAAAAATAAAAATGTACTTATCTTTTAACTGTAAGATTGATTTTCTCTCTCTATATATATATATGATATGTTCAAATTTTAATATTATTGTTTTTTTACCATTTCTAAAATAGATTGAATTATTAGTACAGACTAATATTTACATTCATTGTATTTATTTGTACATACAGATATACAGCATCAAATTTAAGCCCTGGTTTTTGTATATATATATATGTTCAATATAACATATGTATTATATTATACATAGTACACATTATATATATTATATGTATTATATATACATATTATTAATATATAATATATAAACTATTTTTAACATAAAGGCAAACAATTATATTAAAATAACAGCTGATTACAAAGTAGGTCTGCCTTCATGACACGTCAATTCTATAGAATCAATAAAATCTAGATGGATTGAAAATTGAAAATCAACGAGAGAAGGAAACCTTCAAATCCCATAGACAAGGTGTAAGCATTTGTTATCTTGAATATTGTACATGTTGTGAGTACCAAAAGTAATGGCCGCCCTTAAGATATGTGTGTGTGTGTGTGTGTGTGTGAAATGGTCCATATATATGTTTTTGATTAAGGTAAGTAGGGATTTTGAAAGGGATTAGACCCTTGTACAAAAAAAATGATAAGCAATAAGCACAACAATACAACAAAAGACAACCAAGCGAACAAAAAAGACACTACCAAAGACAAGACATTACAAAACCTTACAAACTACCAACCCAAAGAAGGGTGGTTTGAAAAGTGTCTTAGTGATTTTTGCTTTACCATAGTGCAAGGATCCTTCTACCCTAAACTTCTTTTTTTTGGAACAAGGAAAATTGATAAGACCACAGGTGAAAACTTCATCCAACCCTGAAGCCTTAAAAGAGGTATCCATCATTGTAAAATCTTCAAGAGAGTTCCCCCTATCATATCCCTTCTATGCCTCCTCA
>VDFB02169662.1:0-14930 GCA_007258455.2 Sequoia sempervirens | reverse complement strand
GAAAGTTCTCACGAACTTGATAGCATTTGTCACCTTTTCTCTGCTCTCGGCCAACTCTGCAAAAATTGTTTCATGTATTTTTACCTTGAAGATTAATTGTTCTCTCCAAGCAAAAATCGCTTCCTTATCCTCTTCTGTAGTGAATGAATCATATGCCGTCCTCAAGTGAGAGACCATGATCTCATTCTGTGGTTTGTCTACCGCTCAAGTCTCACTCCTGCCCGCAACAAACCGGGCTGATTAAATCCATTTGTTTTTGCTAGTAATTCTAACATCTGCGGGAGCAAGGCAGTGACATTCTTAGTGTTGTGCATAAAGTTGGAGATATACTAGCGAAGCTGCTAGTTTTCAGCCTTGAGGGCTGCTTTATCTTCTCCATCCGTTATGACTCTCTCCTTTATGCTTTCTGTTGCAACCTCGAGGAAATCCACATCTGCTTGGCGTGTACTTCTACCAAGGTTGACCTTTATCAAGGTGAAGTCATCAACTTCTACCTCGTCCAAGTTTTTATCCTCTGGTGGTGCAGCGGTCTCAATTATGATTTCCTTGTCAGCTTTCCTTTCTACATGGACTTGCTTGTTTATCTTTCAATCTGGCATGTCTTGGTAGACATGATCAAAATCTAAGAAGTCCAATTTGTAGGATGGCTGCCTCCTCTTCCTACCCAGCTAATCCTCAAGCCAAGATGAGTCTTGACTAATCTCACTGGAAGGATCGATGCTAGACCTAGGAACTCTTGATGAATGGGAATGTATGGAAGCACTGCTACGCAGTGGCAAGTCTGGCTCCAAGTTGATGCGAATCGAAGACTATTGTGGTGTTGGTGACAAAATGGGAGGCTCTACCTTTGTTTCTAGCATGCTCTCAATTGTATCTATGGCAATCTCCACATGTTGTTCTTGCTGGTCCAAATCAGCAAGTGGTGCTTCTCCCTTTAAATGCCCTAACATTTTGCTTTCTTTAGGAGGATTACTCCATTTCTTTTGTCTAGGCTTTGTCCTTGACGTAGAAGGAAATGAAGAAACCACCGGTGGCGGCTCTGTGTTTGGCATGGCTGCCTCCTTGTCCTCTTGCTATCCAAGTAGAGTATGTTGTTTCTAACAACCTTTCTTGATCTATCCTAAACAGATGTGCATTCCTTGGCAAACCAATCAACGGCTGGAAGCAACTGTGTGTCAACTTGTTCTCTGAAGAATTGAGGAAGTGACATCCCCATTATCTGATAACCCTTCCACATCCTCTAACATGAAAACAGAAATCTGTGAAAGGGTGAACCTACTGTAACTGCGCCGGCACACCTCAAACTGGTCCTCACAGTTGAACCAATAGTCTTCCATAGAAGGCTTGTGAGAAGATTGGCCTCCAAGACGTGTTGAGAAGTGACCCCAAGGGTCATATGAGCGTCTTTCAATAAGATACTTAAGATTAAGTCTCACCAACTCATGGCTCATAGCCCTGGCATCAGATGTTGACTTGCACCTGTAAATCCCCATCTGTAATGGAAAAGTGGTAGCTGGCTTATGTTTGTTGCGCAGATAGGAGTGAACATCGTACAACTGTCGTGGAAATTCCATGAAGACCACCTTATTCGAAGGATAACGGGGTAGCATGGCTAGATGACCTACATATTCGTACACGCTGATGTAGGTAAAGGTAGGGAACTGGATGAACCAATCTTCCCATTCTACCATCGCTGATTTGGTTTCTGCTGAGATACGTACATGTAACTCCCAATCCAGATTCCTCACCATGTACATCAATAATGATTCTTGCACTCGCTTGAAATGTTGCTTAGATTGTGTGAACTCGAATTGTGCATAATATTGATGAACTTTTTGTACACTTAGAATCCCCACAGTGTTCAACCCTCTAAACTAGCCTTGGAAGGTTATCAGATACACAAGGTACGAACACATGTGAAATTCGTGAGCAACCAAGAAGTCGGTCATCTGTCTGTGGAGAACGTCATTGATCAAAGAGGCCCAGTCATAATGCTCTTTTATGTTGATGATCTGAGCCATGATGTAATACATCCAAGGCTGGAATTTGTTGGCATTTGCTTGACCGGAAACACATTTAAGAAGGGTAATCAAAACCGCATATTCATCTTTGAACTCTCCACGACCCACATTCTTTGGCAAGTTAACTTTTTTCTATTTGAACCATCTTTCTACCATTCTCCTCTAACATTTTTCCTTATCAGCATTGAATGCCTTCTCACACTATTCCATGGCAATGACCAAATTATTTGGATTCAGAGGAATACCATGTTGTACCCAAACCAATTTTTTTTTTTTTGCTTCATTAAGGCATTTTGCATAAAAGAGTCTAAACCTTGCTAAAATGATGTCAAATATAGTTTTTAGGCAATATCAAGCATGGAGTTTTGTCAATGTTTTGTCAGTTAAAGGCAGTATCCATTGATTAGAACCTGAATCGGGTATTCAGAACAAGGCATTTCATGATGGAGGAGCATTTCACGACGACAATTATATTTTTGTATGGTCATTTCAGTGACTAAGGCGAAGATTTCAATGTTCCATTTATGAAGATTTCTTAGGAAAAAGCAAAATTGCGCCCCTGTAGCTCAGGGGCGCCCTTCTTTTTGAAGGCCTAGATTCTGTGGCATATGCTCATGAACACAGTCAATCTCTTCGGAATTACCCCAATTATCCGATGAGCTATTCTGTGAGGCTATCCGAGACTCGTAACTCCGGTAACTGATGTCAGAAGTTGAGGATTCTAGAGGTTGTAGATTGCAGAAGCTTGTCATTCTTCAAATTTTGCGCCCCTGTAGCTCAGGGGCGCTCTGTTTAATGGAGGTTCAGATTCTGTTATTTCTGATTGTTGATGCATTTGATCTCTTTGCGACTAGTCTGCCTATCCAACAAGCTATCGAATGCAGTCATTCGAGATCCGGAGCGCCGACAGTTGAGGTCAAAAGATGAGATTACGTGGAGACTTCATATCTCAGAAATTTCTCAAAGGGTGAAATTGTACTTTTCGGGGCGCGCTAAGATAGCTCGAGAGACTGGTTAATTTTAAATGAGGTGTTCTGACATGGTAAGCTTCTCGATCCTCGCCTTCAACTCACAGTCGACCGTCAATGCGAGATGCAGATCGTGGCGAGATTCTACCGAACCGTAAAATCGGCCGAGTAAAAGAAACTATGAGACGAATTTCAACATGATCACGTAGGCCGGAAACCGGCGTTTGACCTATCGGATAAGATTACATTTTGCTTTTTCCGTGCTGGCAGGACTTACGCTGACAGTGATGCATTATCAACAAGCCAGTAGCCCGCGTTAGCTAAAGGGATTTATGGCGGCTTCGTCGTCTGCGAGGAGTCGCTGCAAAATGCTGAAAAATGAAAACGGCTTCGAGAAAATGGTATTTTAGTCACGGTGATCTATTTCATCTTAGGAAAGGTGCCTTTCTTTTTGAAGCTCGCCGCGGCGGTTTCACCAGCTTGATGCACTCCGAGGTCCTTCTAATACGATGTTGGGAGCGGTGATTACTTTCGAATCAGGGGAACCACCAACTCCGATATAGAGGGGTGCAGGGCATCACGGTTGAAGTTGTATACTTTTGTTAAATAATTGAACCGCCGCCAAGCGAGAGCCTTACTTTAAGGGTCCTTAAGTAGCTTTTAGGTGCAGCAATGGCACCTTCGTTGGATCTGCGAGGAATACCTACGATCGCGATGAGCATCATCCAGCGATCAACAAAAGGTTCCGCGTTGGTAAGTCAGCGGCGGGTTTGAAAGCGTCAAAATGGCAAAATGAATAAGCTGGTCGACATCCATCAAATTTTAATCAAAGAACTATTTGTTTAAGTGTATGATGGATTTTTCACGGTGATGACTCCATGGAACAATTTCCTTCATAGCACCTGGCAGGCTTCACGATGAATACCCCTGTTCAGTCCCAGCATCACCCAGTCACCCGGAAATCAATGTCGAAGATGGCCAGTTGTAACTTTGTAGTCAGCTACAAAGTAGGAAGTTAATAAAAAGCGTAATATTTTGAGCAAATAGACGCCTATGAGGACAAATGAGGAATTTTTGAAATCAGAAAAATTCACCGGTCAATCCAAAAGCTTCACATGGTTTGTCAACTGATTAAAATAATATTTAATATTTATTTTTGTATATTTGAGCATTAAAGGGCGATTTTCTAAAATTGGCGCCCCTTTTGTGCTGGATTTTCAAATTGCATGATGAATATTTTTATTATTATTTTTCCGGACTTCAAGTCAGTTTCAGTTCAAACTGGAGGGGTCCAATCAGAAGCCTTCTATATCAGTCAAGGGTTTTAAATCTTGCAGTCAGCATTATGGTGTGAATTTTCTCTATTTAAGCATGGCACCTATCATTAAACACTCATCCAGCTTAAAGAAGTTTGTAGTTCTTCAGAGTAGAGGCGAATTCTCACAGGTTGGGCAAATTTATCATCAGTTTTCAGTGGCGATAGCATCAAACAATTCTTTTTGCAGGTTTAAGTTCACAATTATTAGCAAATTTGAAGAACAGGGGGCAATTTTCACAGAAGAATATAGAAAAAACGTCTTTCTCCTCTTTGATTCTCAAATTTCTCTCAAAATTCAATTCGCATGTTCCTGAAGTTGGCAAATTTTGGCAAGTCTAAACATTTGGATTGATTCTATATAGCTTCCTTGAATTAAATTCATGTGCTTGAATTTTCAAGAATTTTTAACTCCAGAGCATCAGTTCTCGAGTTTCTAATTTTCTCAGCTAAAAATTCTTTGCATGGTCGAGTATAAGTCATATTTTCGCATTTCTGACATTCTAGGTTGTCATAGAATCTTTTTCTGGACAAAACCCATATCTTTGATTTTTCACTGAAAATAACTCTTCGATAGGCTATTTTTAGCCTCAGCAGGCTATTTTTAGTTTTCCATAAATCTTGTCAAAACATAGTCGAGTTCACAGTCAACAGGTGAGTTTTCCAAAATGCAGTACACTCAGCTCGAATACAAGACCAAATCAGTCCTTACTCATGACTTCATCAAGACAATTGAGACGAATCTTCACAAAGTGCTGCCAGAGGCAGTCTTAGATCCAGTTAAGATCAGAGATTCCATTATTCAGAACATTCAGCAGTCTGGGTTACTTGAGGCCGCTTCCATACCTATCTCCGCTCATTGTGTTGAGTTCATGATGTCTTGAATTAAGCATTACAACTCTGCTACTCGTGAGATAGTGTCAGTAGATAGACGAGTTATTTGCAATCTCAAGCCTCTGGACGTTGAAAGATGTTTTGGTATCCCTTAGCACCTGAACAGTCTGGTTATTTCTATAGAGCAGTGCGAGCATGCATTCAACACTGATGTGGACAAGTGCCAAAGCAAAATGGCAGAACGATGGTTAAAGCAAGCAAAGAGCAAATTGCCCAACAATGTGGGTCGTGGTGAGTACAAGGATGAATACACAATTCTAATCACACTCTTGAATCGTGTCTCAGGTCATTCACATGCTAATGTTTTCCAGCCCTAGATGTATTACATCATTGGTCGCATCATATCTAGGCAGGAGCATTATGATTGGGCATCCTTCATCAGTGATATTATCCACAAGCAAATCACCAGTTTCTTAGTTGCCCATGAATTTCACATGTGTTCTTATCTTGTGTACTTGATTGCTTATTAGGGTCAGTTCCGAGGACTAAACACCGTGGACATTCTCAGTGTTCAGAAAGTCTATCACTATTACGATCAACTTGAGTTCACTAAGGCTGAACGTCACTTCAAGCATGTTCACGAGGCTTTCTTGACTTATACAGTGAGAAATTTGGACTGGGAGTTGCACATTAGTATCTCGGCAGTTGCTAGAGCAGCGATGGATGGTTGGGCAGACTGGTTTATTCAGTTTCCGACATACACTTATATCCGAGTATATGGGTTTATAGGAAATCCAGCTATGCTTCCACGATATCCTTCAGATAGGACAGTCTTTATGGAGTTCCTGAGGCAGTTGCATGATGTTCATCGTCATTTGCATCGTAAGCATAAACCAACTGCCAATTTTCCTTTTTAGTTTGGAATATATTGGTGCAAGACGACAGTTGATGCCAAAGCTGCAGGACAAGAGTTAGAGAGATACCATCTCAAATATATTGTTGAGGTACGTGCCTATGATCCTTGGGGTCATTACACAGCACGCCTAAGTGGTCGCGCATATCATAAGCCTTCTATGGAAGACTATTGGGCAAATTGCGTGGATGACTTCGAGGTCCGCAGACGTAGCTATGGTCGCTTCTCTCTCTCACAGATTTTTGTTTTCTTGATAGAAGATGTGGGAGGTTTATTAGATGATGAGGGAGAAGTTCTTCCTCAGTTTTTCAGAGAGCAGGCTGACACACAGCCACTGCCAGCAGTTGATCGGTACGCCAAGGAGTACGCAACAATAAAGGAGAGGTCCAGTAGAGTTATTCAAAACAGTATACTTTACCTCGACAGCAAGAAGACCAGGAGGGTAAGTGTGCCTAGAACAGAGCCGCCAATGGTGGATCCTTCGCTACCTTCCTCGTCAAAACCCAAGCAGAAGAATAGGAGTAATCCTCCCAAGAAAGGTCAAGCGCCTAACAATTCGAAGGGTAAGACGCTTGTTATTGATACACACACGGAGCCTGTCAGACAGCCTATCATAGAGCCAATTCAGAGGCCAGTTCAAAGTCTTCGATTGCACGAGGTTGACTTCGGTTCTATACCCGGTTCAGGCGATCACCATTCCCAATTCATATCGAATTGGATCCCATCTATAGCGGTAGCTCTCTACATATTCGCTCGTCGAACTCTTTATTGTTAGTCTGAGATCCTTCCAGGCAAAAAGAGACGTCTTGGAAGGATCCAAAGCAGCTTGGGAAGGCAATATCTATGTCCTTAATCATTGATTTTTGTCAGGTTGCAGGGATGCACCCGGAACAAGAGGATCAAGAACATAGTCCGTGGAAGGAATACTAATATGGAAATGCGTCGTGTCCGAGGCTGCTATACCTACGGAAACTTGGATGAGTTGGAATCTCGAGGATTTGAGGAGTTATCACGATTAACCTTGGTGGTAGCACATGCGGACTGGGTTGATTTCCTAAGTTACTTCTGAGCGATTACTTACGGGGATAGAATATTTAGGGATGGAGAAGACAAAGGCGGCCCTCCAAAGGTGAAATCAAAAGCGACCGTCGATTACATTTCTGGCGCATACACACAAGTCGAATGTCACCGCCACTCCATACGATGTGAGCCTCCAACGAGCAAGGCCGACTTAATCATTTGGTTACATACGGCAAGCATTTGGAGGAATGGGAGGAGGAGTTGTTGCTAGAGGCCGCTCTATGCTTACAGAGCTATATCAGTTGCGGTACAATGCATGAGAGCTCTGTCTACGTCTCTAGGATGAGGAGCAAGACATGGCGATTAATAGATCCCAGGACGTGATTATGATTGCTCACGAGTATATGATTGGGTCTAGTCACGAAGGATAAAGCTATCTACTCTTGGAAACCTGATTGGTTTCAAGGCAAAGATAGAAGAGAGACTATAATGGCATCGGTTGGTGAAGAGTAGAAACTGCGTTACTAGTACTCCGGTTTGTGAGAACATAGTATCTAAACTTACCATGTCAATATCAGATTGAGGGTGGTGCGTATGTTGAGCTTACCGATGTAGAGGCAGACCTCATAGCACTCACTCATACTATTTTCAGTGGGGAGACCGTTGGCTATAAGATTAATTCGACTTCTGGTCATGTGACATTGTTGGAGTGAAGCAACAAGGAGTAAATTGAACTTCGGTCAGTTATTTGTTGGGGAGGTTATACTACCTGAGACATAACGTCACTTTTAGCGGTAATAAAACTCGAGATAGTGATCGATTAGCTGTCGTTGAAGGATTGGTTTCGAGATCCGCGATCAATAGACTTCAGTTCCCACCCCTCAAGATAGTCATTACACATAGAAGTTAAACTTGGTGTTATCTTTTCAAATTCTTCAGCGTCACATCTAAGCCATGTCTAATGCAGGATTTCTTTATTCGCAGGTTATTGAAGGGGTTTACATTAATTGATGGTAGTGTTCCAGTTAACTTGCTTTCAATAAGGACATGCATGCTTGCACATTGTCCATTTTTAGATTAGATGTTTCGGTTAACTGATGGTAGCTTTCTAGTTAACTATATAGTTTACTTTATTAGGGCTTAGCAATAAATCTTGCATGCATTGCAAGACTATAGTTGACTCAAGGTGATTTTAGGGTTCCCTACACCTTTTGATGTCTATAAATAAGAGCTTTGCTCATTTGTACATAACTTTTGTGTGATAGCATACATGTTGTGCCCACCTTGCCAGTAGTATCGCTATTATTGTATCTGTTCAAGAACTTTTGCACGAGAGAGAAATATATGCTATGCCTACCTTGCCTGTAATATTGCTCGTTATGTATTTGTTCATAAGTATTTATTATGATAATGAATTGTTATGCCACTTGGGTTCCATGCAATTATTATGGTGAATGCTTGCCTTAGTTAGATATAGTGGCTAGTTCGATCGTAAATTGTATGCGTGTCTCGCCAATGCAATTTACTGTCCTAGTTGGCTATCCTTTGTGTTTTGTATTCAATAAGCCTATTCAAATTGAGCTGATAGTTGTGCCACCTTGCCTTCACGTTGAGAATCTATACTTGGTTTATCGTGTGATGTGTGTGATTAATAAGCCTATTCAGACAAGCAGATAGTCGTGCCACCTTGCCTTCACATTGTGAGTCTATACCCGGTTTATCGTATATTTGTCATTTCCAATAAACTTCTTCCGACCAAACGAAATGGTTATTACCCTGCCTTCCGTTGTGGCTATTGCAGAAGTTTTACCATTATTCGTTTATTCTTCCATTTCCTCATGCTCTATTTTTCTTGGTTCGTTAAAAGTAGTTAAGCGCAGTTGTAGTTAACGATACCAGAAATCCCTTAGCTGCAGCGTTCGCGGTTTTAACCAGCAATATCCTTCGGTGAGAACAAAAAGATAGGACTTAGATTACTTTTCTTTTCCATGCATTCCAGCACTACGAGGAAGCTTCCCCTCCTAATTTGAAGAGCACTCATTACGCAGTGTGCATAGCTATCCGTACAAACCTGCACTCCAGAGGTGTTAGTTGTTATGCCAACATACCAAAGCACTTCTCTCGATGTCCTGGGCCTAATACTGCATATCACTCGTCCATCCACTGATTGAATTTCTCGTGTAGTAGAGTTGTAATGCTTTACACAAGACATTACAAATTCTATACACTATACTGTGACGGGAAGTGAAGCCGCCTCTAGCAACCCGGATTCCTCGATGTTTTGAAGTGTGATCTGGTTCATCTCTGAAGCGTTCAAGTCAACCTCTGGATCCACCTAATGCAAATCTATGTCAGCCATTTTGATGAAATCATGAATTAAGACCGATTTGGTCTTGAATTCAGTCTGAGTGAACTCCATTTTGAAAAACTAGCCTATTGACTATAAACATGGCTATGTTCTGACACTTGCTCTGCAAAGCTAAAATGGCTCTTGATGAGGCTAAAAATACCCTATCGATGGGCAATTTCCACGAAAAATTCTGAGACATGGGTTTTGTAGAGAAAATGATTCTAAGCAAACCCACAATGCCAGAAATTCGAAAAAACATCTTTTCGCTTCACATGCAGAGACTTTTTGGAAAAAAGCAACAGGGGGTAGCAAGGGCTGCGAGGGCAAATTTTTCTGAAAAATTCTAGAATATGGGTTTTGTAGCCGCCAATGTGTTGATCAAACCCAAATTCTTTGTTTTTCAAAATATTGACTTTTCCTCTACCATGCAAAGGTTCAAAAAGTGAAGCTATGAGGCAATTTTTCTTGAAAAATTCTAGCACATGGGTTTTGTAGAGAATGTCGTGCACAACGTACCCAGATGATCAAAACTGTGACAAATTGTCGTTTACTTGGACATGCGAGAGAAAACCTAAGGCAAGGATAGAAGAAATAAGAGAGAGAAAATAGAAGTTATATTCTGCCTCTGTAATAATGATGCCTATCCTTGAATGAAGTCTGTTGAGCAATCTGGACCTGTATTTGCAAAGAACACTAAAAAATATCACCTATAGCACCTTCAGATCTTACTTGTCTGAGAAAATACGTGTTTGTCTTCAACCTGCTGTGAAAATAATGGACGCCCAAATGCATATTTAAAGAATTTTTGAGAGTGCAAGCATCACATGCAAGAGAAAACCCTAAATCTTGGACACAATTATCTCATTGGGCTGCATTTAGTTAATAGAATCGAAGACTGAGCCTTGAAATGGGCGCCACCCAGCATGCAAGGCATAAATGCATCATATGCAAGACTAACATTTAAAACTGAAGTTTTAATATTTTTTAATTCAGTTAATTGATTCCACCTTTATGGGGTGACCACAACATTCACTTCAATTTTGAAAGTCAAACTTTTACTTTTTGGGTGCCATTACTCAGTTTTGAAACTTTTTTCTAACTTCCTACTTTTTAGCTTTTGAAAATGTCACTGCAACCTCTGTTAGACCCTGAATTTCAGATGCCCAGTTGATCCTAGAGTTGAGCTAATGCATTCATCGTGTAGCTGGAACAAATCTGACGAAATGTTGTTGGGAGCCACGAAAGCTAAAAACTTCGTTTGATGCCTCAAATTCAAGGGCGCCTATTTTCAAAAGGGTGCATATAACACCAAACTTATCCATTTTTCCGTTTCTGACTCTTTGTGCTTCAATTTGCCACTACCGGTGAATGATGACTCCCATCAACTGGATGTTGGATCCATCGCGCAGTTGGAAGAATTCTGCAAAGGATGACTATATGTGCAATGTCTAAAAGTTGAATTAAGATGCTCAAATGCAAGGGCGCCTCTGGCCTATAGGGTTGCAATTGAACTTTTGATAATGATTTTTGCAATTTGTAACTTTCAATAGAATGCTCCACTTTGACCCTCACTGTCAGGAGCTAGATTGCTTCGATGCCTGTGTGGATGATCTCATCACGAAGATAGAACTTGGAAGAGATGTTCTTGGGAGTGACAAAGCTAGAAAACAGCTTCTAAGACCTCCAGTAGAAGGGTGCCTTTGTCAAGAAAGGTGTATTTTTCCATACTTAGCCATTTTACTGCTTGCCTTTATCCTTCAGTATTTTCCACTAATTCTTCATCTACGGGCATTTTATAGATCCCAAGGGTTGACGATTGGATTCACTGCATAGCTAGGAGGATCTTGAACAGATCTCGTGAAAACGACAACTGCCAAAAACCTCATCTAGCTGGCCAAAAGGCTAGGCGCCTCTGGCCTGTAGAGGTACACTTTGATACTTTCACTTTTATTTTCCCTCCATTTTGCGTGCTCGATGGATCAACTGCCACAATTGCTCAATATGTCTTACAGACTGGTGAATGGATTCATTGCAGAGCTAGGCTAAATCTAAAGAGATCCCCCGAAAATGGTTTCTACAAATTTTGACATCTAATAGGCTTTATTCAAGGGTGCCCTTGGGCTACAAGGGCACAAATTCTGTATTTTGATTGTCATCTCCAATGCGTAAATTTCACACTTCTTTCGCTTCTGCCATCATTTGCCAGAGTTTCGCAAATCTAATGGATTCACTTGATGACTCGCTGGAAAGCTAGCAGAAATCTGGAGATAATGACTGGCTTTGCAACCATTTTCAACAGTGTTTAGGCCTCCAAATTCAAGGGTTCCCCTGGCCTACAAGAGCGCAAATTTGCTCCAAAACTGATGATTTTCACTGTTTCGCACTTCGCGAACACCATGACGCTTGTTGAGTTGACTAAGTTGAAGCATTACTGCCGCTGACGTGTGTACGTAACTGTATTGCACCATTTTTACATGTTCAGACACTACAAACTTGAAGTAAGCGTCGACTACACAAGCGTCTCCCACGTAGCAAGGCGTAGTGTTTCTAGACTTAGAATATTTTTTGCTTTTTTTTCCATTTGAAAATCCCCTCCTTCACGAAGCATCATTTTCAACATCTTTCGCCACAGAATCTTTTGTGATAAGTTTCAGGCTTAGATTTCAACACCTGGGACTGGCCAACTGCCATTGACCCCAGAGGTCCTTACTTTCCTCTTGAAAAAGTGAAAACAACCCACCAAACTTAAACTGACTTTTTCTTGATTCTAACTTCACCAATGTGATCATGACACGAAATAAGCCAATCAAAATAAATTTCAGCCAATTCTGGAAAGATTCTATTTTTTAAGGTTTTTAGGGTTTTCCCAAAAATAGGGGCCTAAAAACCCTAATTTTCAAATTTTTCAAATTTTAACAGTATCTTCTAGACATTAAACCCACAAAAATCCCATGCTTGATTTGACCAAAAATTGACTCTTGACGACAATTTTACAGGATTCAGACTATTTTAATTAAAATGCCTTAATGAAGCAAAAATTTCGTTTTGGGTACAACAACAGCTATGCATGTTTCAAATAGTTTATTCTTCCATATTGAGGATTGTACTACTCCTAAGCAGGTATGGGATAAGTACAAGGATCTATTTGGTTCAGTTAGTAAGGTACATGCCATGCAATTGGAGGCTGAATTGGCATCACTTTCCATAGATTCCTTTCCTACCATTGAAGATTACTTGGTAAAATTCAAATCATTAAGATCTCAATTGGAAAAATGTGGTAAAGATAAATCTAAAACTGATAAAGAGTGCATCTTTTTTATTTTGTCTAAATTAAAAGTTTCATTTGCATACTTCTCTACTTTTATGCTATAATGGATGGTTTAGGTGATTCTTTGAGACATTTTGTGATAGGTTGACTAGGGAAGAAGCTAAACTTAGTCAACTTGATGCACATGCTAAGAATCATGCATTGATTGCATCATCATCTAAGGATAAAGGAAAGAAGAAGTTTAAACCTAATAAGGCGGAATCTAAAGAACCTCCCACCTCTCCTAGGGAGGATAAACCTAAGAAGGGGAAGGCTAAGTGTGGTTATTGCAAAAAACCAGGGCATGGTGAACAAACATATTATAAGAAAGAGTTACATGAAATGAGGCAACTTTTAAAGGAACATAACATTTCTTTGCCTTCTAAAATTTCATCATTTACTCCTCAACCATCATCTTCTACACACACAGGTATTGCAGGAATTGCTAATGGGAGTGATATGATAAATGATTATAAACTAAAAGGTCATGCTCTTGTTGTAACACATGTTGATCAATCTAGAATTGGATTATTGACTGTGGAGCTTCATGTCATATATCAGGCCAACCTGATAGGTTCTCTTCTTTGAGGCATACTTCAATCATGAAGATCTTGATGGCCAATGGTGTTTATTTGGATGTATTTGGTAAAAGGGGTTATTGATGTGCCTAATGGTAGCTTTCATGATGTTCTTTGTATACCTAATATTAGGCGCAATCTTCTTTTTGTATATCAAATAGCACAAGGTGGTAAGTCCATTGAGTTCACTCCAGATTCAAAGTCCATTTGGGATCTACATAGCAAGCAACTTGTTGCAATTGGTAGGGCTAATCATGATGCAAAGGTCTATAACTTTTCCCACTTTGTTCCTGATGGTGAATGTTTTAAGAATCATTCTCCTAGTTCTAGTGTGGATAGTTGTTCAAGTGGTGGTTGTGGTGGTTGGTTGAACCTTCCTCTTCTTCCTCAACCATGGGATGGGGTTTCATCACCCTCCGCTTCTTCAAATTTGAGTGTTGACTTGGTATCCAAGACTTCAAATGAGCAAGATTTATTTCGTTTTCCACACTTGCCTTTGCAGGATGGTTTCATGACAGGTATATCAGATTTGGCTTGTCATTCCTCTTTTGCAGATTTGGAGGACATGTTTAAGGGGGTCACTCTCCTCTTTGATCATTCATCTTTGGAGGTTTCTCTTGAGTCTTCACATTCTTTGTCTTCTTCCTGGATTGGGATCACACCTAATTTTGTTGAGACATCTTCAAAGGCTCTTGATACATCTTCACAGATTTCATTCTTGAGGCTTCTTCCCTCTAACTTCATCATGGAGATGAGGTTTTTTCGACATCAGCCATTAGATCCTTTTCTTCCCAAGGGGAGATGTATTGTTTGTCGACATTCGATTCTCTTTTGTCTTCAAACATTCTTCAGTGGTTTTGGAGCTACTTCATTAAGGGGGCCTATGTGGTCTCTTTCTTTCCCTCTTATGGAGGGCATTTGTAATATATCTATGTAATGGATGGTGTACTTGGGGGGTATCATGGAGTCCTCCATCCTTCATCACCTAATTTTTTTCTTTTCTCTTTTGGGGAGGAGTTTTGTCCCATTGGTTTTTCTCCTTTTCTTTGTTTGTGAGAGATTGCATTTGCATATGTACATGGGTACCTAAAACGGCCTTGTAGTTGGGACCCATCTTTGCATCTTTTTTGCATCATTTGCATAATAATCTTCTCCTTAAGTTGCACTTAAGGGGGGGTGTTGGTGTGAATATATGTCTTGTACCTAGTAATTTATCTTACTAGGGACTTAGGGGACTTATTCACACGTTAAGTTTACTTGGGATGTAAGATTTCCTTCTAGAAGTCTTAGTTGGCTTTTATAGATCTTATCTACCTTTTAATGCATGATTCCTAGGTAGTTAGGTTGTTAGTTGTCACATATCATAGGATTAAGACAAATGTCACAATCATATTCAAGCCTATTCCTCACCTTGTCTATATAAGGTCATTGTACTCATATGTAATATACTTCATAATCATCATTTTGACAGGTCTTAATATCAAGCAAGCTCATATTCTTGCATACCCTTTTGTGGAAGGTTTTCATTGTTATTGCAAGTGGTCTTGGGTATAGAGCTAATCTTCAGCTCTTACAATTTTAAGCATGATTTAAAATTAGAATTTTCTAGAAAGCAACTCTAAAT
>VDFB02169661.1:0-21024 GCA_007258455.2 Sequoia sempervirens | reverse complement strand
AGCAAGAGTATTTGGAAATTTGTATTCCAATTTTTCATAAGAGTGAGGAAAGGTTTTCAATTTTTTTTCTGCATTGCTTGGTAGTTGTAATTATCAATAGAGAAGCAAGGGAAGAGTGAAGAGTTGTAAATTGAGAAGGTAGTAGGTTAAGGCTGAGCCATTTAGCGGATTTGAAGTAAGGAGTATCAGGAATTTGAGTCGAGCTATTTTAATCCAGGCATGATTAAAATATCTCTCCTTCCTTCTCTTTCTAATTCTAAATCTAAGTTTTTATTTGTTTGAGATGCTTATACCATCATTATGTGTAAATTATTGCTATTAGAAAAGTATGTAAGTGAATGACAAATAGATTAATTATTTATGCAAAGAGCTAATTTATAAATACAAAGAGATAGGATAGATTAGGGAAACAAATGGGTTTATAAGTAGTTATCTCAAATTACATTGTAAGATTATGATGCATTACATATTATTTATAAATGCATTTGATAGAAAGAAAGTTTTATTGGAAAGATAAATCTCTCTACAACTGTATTTAACCCAAACAACTAGCTTGTTATTTTCATATAGCAAAGAGGAGCTAAGTAGGATAATATGATATTATTCCAATAAGACAATGTTTGGTAATCATAATGTGATGAACAAAAGGGTTTGAAAACATGTTAGAAGTGTATATGTCCTTATTATCCTTTGAATGATATTATCTTATATTTTTGACCAAGAGTCTATATTATTACTTATTCACCATAATTTAATCTTAAGAAGAGGACTTTATGTTCTCAAAAAAACCAAAGCCATATAATGTGAGAAGATTTTAAGGTGTAGAAGCATAAATATCTCTCAAGGAGAAAATATTCTTCAACGTGGTTGTAAACCTATCGTGCTTTTATATATGAGAGTATATGTGTAAAGATTATCTATATACAAAAAAACATAAGTAATCTATATAATTTACAATGGATAACGTCAGAGAAATCTAAGAAGAATCTGTCCAAAGATTAGTTGGATGATTCTTAGTTAAGTTATCAAAAGTAAATATAATGATATTTAATGTACTACTATGAGTATAAGATTTTATATCTAAACAAATTAAATGATATTTAATGTCATGAATAACTAGATCAATTATAACATGTTAGAAGGACAGAGTCATACTAGGTATGACTACGAAAAGTTTGAACCATTATTTATGAAGAAGACGATTGTCTAATAATGTCCACTTCAAGATTAACTGTATTCGGTATGGAGTTCTTAAGGAACAAATCCATAAGATTAAACTATGGACATCTAAAATTTTAAAATGAAGAAGTAATCTTCAATTCAAGTTTAAAGCTAGATTATTATACATATCGACATATTATCAGTACTTTCAAGTGAGACCAGGTGTGTCTAGTTGATGGTATTGTACCATCAATATCAACTAATTATGCATAAATTATGAGAGTAGTTACTCCCATGGTTAAAAATAAGCAATTGAGTAAGAGGTAGTTGCCTAGACCCCAAATATTGCAAGAGTATAACTTGGGTACTCTAGTCATAAGAAGATAACCAGTCAAGTTGATTTCCAACTTAGTAAGAAAGATCTTGAATAAGAGGTAGTTGCCAAACCTAGATTGTTACAAGTATGTTGTTGGCCTCCTTCAATGATTTAACAACTAAGCCCTTGTACAACTATGATTCAAAGATTGGACATCTAAATTGAATAGCCATTTCAATCATTGTGAAGGTGCATTTAACTTTTCAACCCAGGGATGTGAACTTGAAATGGGTCAACACAATATGTGCACTAAGGATCCAAAGTAGCCATATTCATTCTACAACTAAGAAAAACACAATGGTGAAGGTAAATTGCTTAGAAAGAAATAACCTAAGTGTTGAACATCAACCAAAAACTATGCTAAGTTGAAATGCATGACATAAACAAAAATCTGAGCAAACAAATAGGAAACTACTTTGTTTGCTTTGGCTACAGGAATAGTCACATAATGGAATTCTAGTGGTTGCAGGAACAGTCAGTGCCAGATTCTTAACTAATTATTGAATAGAAAGTAATATCTAAACAAAGCTAAACTAAAGGACATAATGCTCACCAAGTGGGCCCCCTTGGATGAGTATCCTCTAAAACTAATGTAAACTCAGATGCACAGACTTATAACTTCATCTTATTCATTGGAAATTATGAGTACAATGGAGTAGTGTAACTATATTGCTAAAAAATAAGAATGCAAGTACATCATTAGATCACACAACCTTCTAAGGAGCATCTGACTCTTATTTATAGGAAAATAAGCTACTAACTAAACAAGGCGATCAACTCCACAAATTGGGAGGACGCCCCTTAGGGAAATCAGAGAAAGTGGAGAGGCGGTTATGCATGCATGAAATCTGGTCATACTTGCTTTCCTCAATGCAAATTTAGCACAACAGTAATGCCTATATTCGCTCAACAGCAATAAAGATCATTTACAAGGCAGTTACAACTCAGTTTGAATGAGAAATCTCCCGCCATCGATAGTCTTCCCTTCATTGATCTTTGCATGACCACTTTGTTAACTGTTATGGTGAATAAACAGCTGGCAGAATCTTCTCAATTTAGTGGCCTCAAATCATATCTACATGGCAATATTAGTACGCATAATAATCACATATATGTAACTATCTTAAAGAACATTCATTAATCCACATATAGAATTAACACAAATAGTCCATATAACATGTCAATGTCATTAAAGATTTGCAGAGATAAAATTAGGCCCAATGTCTATGGTTTTGAGGAAATATCAACATTCAAACATCAAGTTTCATGACAATTTCAGCAAATAGATCATAAATTCTACCAAAACTAAACCGTAAACTAGACTCATCATCCCCCCCAACCTAAGGTTTTGTTGGTCCTCCGGCAGGGGAAGGGTTGTTCTTCTACTTAGTCAAAGCCCTAAAAATTGCCACTACCAACTGTCCTACATCAGTGTTTGTTGTGTGTGAATTAGGATCCCAATAGAACCCTTGATGTCTCTCCAATTTGTTCCATCTTTGTCTCTCTACAGCAATATCATAGTGGTAAAACCCATAATTTTGCACAGGCCACATCAGGATAGGTGGCTGAAAATTTAATGGAAGCCAGAATCATCCTTTTGTCCTCCCAATCTGTATATATTTGTCAATTCTTTTAAGTGTTGCAGCATATTTCTGTATAGACTGGGGCTCAGATTGCTTTATCTCATCAGTTAGGTTGTTCCATCTTTGTGACATGTATCTCTTCATAGTTTCCTCTTTTTCTTTTTCCACCATCTCATATTCACTGTAAACTGCTTCTATCCAAGGCATAATCCTATTACCATAGCTAGGTCTGAGAAGCATTATGTGCCAATCCTTGTAAATTTCCCTTGGGTTTCTTGATTCAGCCTTGATGGGCAGAGGGATGTTAGATTCCATTTGCTTATAAGCCCCATATTGTTGTCCTCAACTGATCTCATTTTGTACCCAGGACATAAATTCCCTTAATTGGACATCCCCAACATATAACATGTTGGCATATGGCTTCTAGTGTTGTCATTGATGGCAACTGAAGTCATTATTCTGGTCTACAAATCAAAATGTTCTCATACTAGCAGACAAAGTAGTAAACAGAGTATTACTGACAGAAAGAATGAAGAACAAGGTATCCGATTAGTATGTCAATCTATATGCCTCACCGGATCATATTTTTGAGTTTTGGATCCCTAGGATAGATTGTTGAGCATATATGTTATCCTATTGATAAGTTTTGTGACATTGCATTAATTGGTGTACGAGTTAGGAGATCCGACAAGATGATTTTTTGTTTATTTGTTCTTTATGGCCAACCTAGCAAATGTAGTGTGTCACGAATGTATAAGGAGTAATTTTTTAATGTTCTCATGTTCAAAGCATTTTGTTTTGGGTGCTTGCTATATTTTTCCCGACTTATGTGGATGTGCATTGAAGATTGCTCATGATTTGAGCTGACATATGGAGAATATTTTGTATTTTATTTCAAGCCAACATATAGCAATTGAATTCTTGCTAGCGGATATATATGTGAGTTTGGGTAATTCATTTTGATGTATGCATGTGTGTACGAATATCAGAAGATTAGTTGAGTGAATTTTACTTGCGTAGAAGAAGATTTTGTGAAGTGAATTAAGGCAGAGCTAAGCTAAGTGCAAAGTCTGATAGAAGGTCCAAAATTTGATACATGAGCTTCACCAAAACTGAAACCAAGCATTTGTAGATGTTATCTTCTCAGTTCAACTTTTTGTTGTAATCCAAACATTTTGTAAGGCAGTGAGTCATCCTTATTTTGAGTAGTGAGCTCTAGGTAGTGTGCCTGAATGCATGTGCATTCCCTTTTTCTTCATAATTTTAATAGAGTATAAATTGTGGATTAATCTCCACTGTGGTTTTTCCCCTAACAGGGTTTCCACGTAAAAATCTTGGTGTTATGGTGTTCTGATTGTTTCTTTCATGTGCTTGCATATTTACTTTTGTTTAAATGTTGTAGATGGTTTATGATCTGAATTGAAGTTTAAATATTGTTGAACACTGATTCACCCCCCCTCTCAGTGTTCCTTGATTCCAACAATTGGTATCAGAGCAAGGTTCCTCTACATGAGTCTAACACCTTGAGATTGATCTAGGATTACAATGGACTCTAGTGGTCTTCAAAAATAGCTTATAGTGGCACTTGATGATCTTGATTAGTCTAAAGCAAAAGTCATGGAATTAAAAGAAAATCTTCAGGATGCTGAAAATTTCATTGAATCATTGAAGGAAAAAATCAATGAGTCAAGAGAAAAGAGGAAGGAACTATGTGATTAGCTCAAGCAGAAAGAAAATAAAAGCTTGGAAGATGTCCACCTGAATTAGACCCTAAAAGAAATAAGCGAAGAATGCGAAAACACTAGAATAATACTACTCTAAAGCAGAAATGGAATGCTTAGCTGATGAAGCTAACTAAGGAGATTGAAGAAAGGAAGAGAAAAGAATGAGGGAGAATCTAGTCAGTCACTGAAATAAGGGCCAGGGAATGCAGTGGAAGTAAATAAAGTGAATTCATTGTTGGGGTGCAACAATCAAAATAATGAACAAGAGCTTGAAAGACAATAGTTATTCTAGGATAATTTCCTTCTACAAATGGAATACAAGGAGGATCAGTTCACTAAGCTTGATAGAGCTAACTAAGAATGAGGATACAAATGGCAGAATGTAGCTATAGAGAAAGGAGAAAGCTCACAGATCACGAACACAAGAATTCTAGACAAGGAATTGAATGAACAAAGGAAGAAGATATCCGGTAAGACAACTGATACCGAGTTTAATGATTCTTTATACGCGCAGCAATAAATTTGGTCATATAGCTTCTCGATTGCAGAAGTAAAATAAATTCAAGCAGTCCATGTTTCAGTGGAATTATTTTTTTGGTGCAAAAATTTTGGTCATATGTCAATTGAATCACGAAGTACATATCTGCTCCAAGTGTAAGATGTTAAATGTTATACACGACGGAAGATTTGGGCATGTTGGTAATCAATAGTAAAGAAATCAGTAGAATTAGATGGTCTATACAAGAAATCACAGTATTACTACAAAAATTTGTAATAAGATTTGTCACATTACAAGGTCTGCGAAACATGAAACATGGGTGGAAAGTCCGGTATACAAGGAATTTCCGAGAAAGATGATAAAGGGAAAGCGGAGAGAATGATTGGAAGAAATAAGATATGGGATGAAGAAAACATGGGTGAAGAAGAGTGAATATAATGAAGGAAATAAGCCCACACTAGAAGCAGCCTCCAGTAATTCCTCTAGAAATTAATCTCAGGCCATTGGCCTAGGGGAGTTTTTCAAGAAAAATTATTTGTCCCCCTGTTGGTATTCAGTACTAGAATGTAGGTAATTGTTAGTAGTTGTGCTATTAGTCTAAAAATGAATATGTGATCACTTGTGCAAAAATTTGTGATCCAGAAGGTCCGCAGATGGATTCTTCTCTTGCTGTCTAAGAAAACAAAGTAACCAGAACTCCTAGGGAAAAAAATTTAACGCAGTAAAAAGGTTAGGTGTATAAGGAGGTGCTTTATTCAAAAAAAAGATACCACAGATTGTTCAGGAGAAAGATGGAATGCAAAAGATTACTGATATCTGGTTAGATAGTCCCTCATATGAGTAGGACCTGATTGAGAGCACTCTAGGAAGTTATTTTGAGCATAGTAACATTGAATTGGAAAGTTTGCAGAATGTATTACCTAAAGAGATGATTGAATGTATTAGAGAAGTTATGGCTTTTGAGTCTCAGGATAAGAAAGAAGAAGAAATAATTCTACATTTGAAGGAGCAGTTCAGGCTATCTCTTACTAAGCTAAAAAGGAAAATGAATGTGTTGAGACAATGCATTGACTTAGCAAATAAAATATACAACTATTGTCTTCATTGGCCTCATGTAGTTGGGAAATACAAAGATAAGTTGGAGCAGATTGAAAGTGAGCTGATCAAACTTGGTCAGAATTACATGTTTCAAGATCAGGATGGTGCAGTCAAGAAAAGGATTCATGAGTTACAATTTGAGCATGCAAAAGTTCACTTTTCTAGAAACACGCTTGTGGACACTTTTTGGAAAGTAAAGGATTTAACTGAATGCAAATTGGAGCAACTAATTGAGGTTCTAAGGAAAGGAGGAAAGTTAGAAGAAGCAATTACAATTATGGAATCTCTCATCTAGATCATCAACCGGACATCAGAAAACAACAACCTAATCTTAATTATTGGGATTGCATTAGAAGATTGGAAGAAATTTCTTCTGGAAATGAAAGATAAGTATAAAATAATTTTCTAATTGTGCAACAGTTCTAATTCTTCAAATTTTGATCAAATTTTTGAATTAGCGAGAAGGGAGACCCAAATATGTTTTTCATTGATGTCAAAGGGGGAGAGAGTACAATGAAAAATTCCTTGACATTCAAAGCGGGAGCAGTGTTTTGAAAGAAAGTTGTGTTTTGAAATTTTGAGTTTTGGCAGTGTATCTCTAGTTTCGACACTTAGTCATTTTTCACTAAGTGTTGCCATCAATGCCAAATGGGGAGATTATTGGCATATGGCTTCTAGTGTTGTCATTGATGGCAACTGAAGTCATTATTCTGGTCCGCAGATTAGAATTTGCTCATACTTGCAGACAAAGTAGTAAACAAAGTATTATCGACAGAAAGAATGAAGAACAGGGTATTTGGTTAGTATGTTGATCTGTATGCCTCACCAGATCATCTTTTTGAGTTGTGGATCCCCAGGATAGATTGTTGAGAATATATGTTATCCTATTGATAAGTTTTGTGACCTTGCATTAATCGATGTATGAGTTAGGAGATCCGGCAGGATGATTTTCTGTTTATTTGTTCTTTGTGGCCAACCTAGAAAATGTAGTGTGGGGCGGACGTATAAGGAGTAATTGTTTAATGTTCTCATGTTTGTAACATTTTGTTTTGGGTCCTTGCTATAGTTTTCCCAAATTATGTGGATGCACATTGAAGATTGCTCATTATTTGAGCTAACATATTGGGAATATTTTGTATTTTATTTGAAGCCAACATATACCAATTGAATTCTTGCTAGTGGATATATATGCAAGTTCGAGTAATTCATTTTGATGTATGGCTGTGTGTATAGAGCAAAGAATATGTGTGTGTGAATATCAAAAGATCAGTTGAGTGAATTTTTCTTGTGCAGAAGAAGATTTTGTGAAGCAAATTAAGGTAGAGTTGAGCTAAGTGCAAAGTTTGATAGAAGGTCCAAAATTTGATACATGAGCTTCACCAAAACTGAAACCAAGCATTTGTAGATGCTATCTTCTTAGTTCAAATTTTTGTTGTAATCCAAATATTTTGTAAGGCAGTGAGCCTTCCTTATTTTGAGCAGTGAGCTCTAGGTAGTGTGCATGAATGCATGTGCATTCCCTTTTTCTTCATACTTTTAATAGAGTATAAATTGTGGATTAATCTCCACCGTGGTTTTTCCCCTAACAGGGTTTCCACGTAAAAATATTGGTGTTATGGTGTTATGATTGTTTCTTTCATGTGCTTGCATCTTTACTTCTGTTTAAATGTTGTAGATGGTCTATGATCTGAATTGAAGTTTAAATATTGTTGAACACTAATTCACCCCCCCTCTCAATGTTCCTTGAGTCCAACATAACAATGGATTCCAATCATTTTCTTGAGTCACAACATAATAGTGCAATTAGAATTCACACAACAAATTCTTCATCTCACAGGAAGTAATCCAATAAGCATTGGAAAATTCAATAGGAGTCTCAATGGAAGGGTTCAAACTTGAGACAATCCTTGCCAGCTTAAAAGAAAGATGTTTCTCCTTCAAATTCAAAGCATAGTACCTTGGAGGGGCCTTGAATTCTACTATCTAGGGTACCAAGGCTATCATATCATCCACCTTCTTCTTTAAAGTAGTAATTTTTGCATCCTTGTCTTCAATCTCCTCATCTTTCTTTTGAATTTCCTTCTTCAGCCTATGTTTCTCTTCTTTCCATTCCTCTTCTCTTCTTTGCATCTCTTTCCACAAATGCATAGCTACCATGTGCATTGAAAAATCAGGGGGTTATGTATTCCTACCCGCATTTTTCCTAGCACTGATGCTTGCTCTTCATATAGTACCAGCTGGAGGGATTCAGGTTGTTTAGTCAATTCTGGCTGCATGGCCTCTTGTTCCTATTCTTGCTCATGCTGTAGGAAATTCTTGTTTTACTCATACCCTTGATTCTCAACTTGTTCTGCAATATCAACAAGATTTTCCAGTGTTATGTTTGCTACTTTCTCAAATATATCCTCTTCCCTAAAATTCACCTGCCCCATTGGAGCTTTTGTGTCCCCCTGTGATATTTCTCAAGACTTAGGGCTTTCCCGTGGAGGTATATCAAAGGCTAGCTGACTGGTCTTGATTTCCTGGGATGGCTTTCACATTTTTCTTTAGCTGCAGGATGAACAGTGTCAGCCTTCCGCTTCCTAGAGCTTGGTACTTCTTTTTCTACCAACTTTTTAGCTTTTCCTTTTCTTATTTCTGCTTCTCTCTTTTGTGCCCTAGTTTTCATTAGGATACCAAGAGGAACATAATCATCAAAATTTGGAGAGGAGCCTTCTTTGTTTGAGTGCTCTGCCTTAGAGGAACTAATCTCTATGGTTTGTTCTGTTGCAGGAGGGTTTGCACTAGGGCCTACACCAGAGGTTGAAGCACCAGGAGTGGCTTCAGCTGTGCTCAATCTCTTGCTAGACCTACGAGGTTGAGGTAAAACCCTAGGTTGCAAATGCTTTGGTCTAATTTGATCAATATTTACAAATTCTTTCCAAGTCATCTCAAGTACATCATGTAGAGACTTCTCAACTAACAATTTAATCAAAAAATCATGGGAAATGGAATTCTCCCAACCTTTCTGAGTCTCAACTGCCATGATTGAAAGAAGGTGGTATAGCACATTTGACACATTCATCCTCCTCCCGTGCCTCATGTGATTTAAGAGTTTAAAGTGCATGAAATGTAGATTCTACTGGTGTCCTTCACAAGTGATATATTTTATAACATAAATAGCTATTTGCTTCCATGGCTCGGGAAGACAGGTCCTTTTTGCACCTTGTTTGTCCATGCTCAATGGAGGGTTGCTAAGTTTTGTAAATTCGGCCCTAGCTGACCTGGCATCTCTGGAAGCAGGGTAATTTTCACTATCGGAAGACAACCCTATAACCTCTGCAATTCTTTCTTCAGAAGACAATACTTCCAACCCTTTTACCATGGATTTTCCCTCAGACAATGTCTGGGAAAATTCTAATGCAATGTCTTCATTAAAACCATTCAGCTTCAGGAAGTACTCTAACTAGCCGCAGTTTCTAAATTTAGCTTGTGAAGGTGCATCCTACAATAATATGTTATGAACCGTGGGTTCATTCCTGATTAATGCACCTCCCATTGTTCAGTTTCCTGCAATCAAACAATCGCTCTGCAAAGTTTTCCTTCATGCAACACTGCCAAATTTCCAACGCCAATGTCATCTGAATTTTCCTTTTTTGTTTTACCTTTTTCTTTCTTTCTATTTTCCCCTTTTGGCAACTTAAGATTATGACAGGATCAATAATGGCGGTAAATGAGTAATAAAGGAAGGTTATGATGGAGAAAAATGGCGGCCAACGTTATTGTCGCCTCACACGTACGAGTCATCATCTCACTCAGAATTCAAATTGGCTCGATTTAAACTTTGCTGACACAGACTAGTATGGACTAACACATGGGAAAAGTACTCACATTCCCCCCAACCTAAATTTGACCATGCGTCCTCACATGCGAGGTGGTAAGGATGATTTGACAGGGACAAGGAATAATGACATGCTATGGTGAACACCCATATTAATTCACAACAATTAAATGAATACACTAAAGAGAATTAATAGATAGCAATTAATGCGCACATACCTAGATTCATGGAAGATTCGTTGCAAAGATCGGGGAGAAAGTACCAGTCGCCTTTTAAGAAATAACTTGAGCAATTGATGAAAATGAGGTGGAATGAGGTGAAGTGATGGAAGAGAGAGAAAGGTGGAGATGGATGGGCGGATGGGTGGATGGGTGAAGAAGTGGACTCCCACAAAAGTGGAAGTATTTATTATGACAAGTACATGCCTTAATTAGCCAGAAGGAGGGACACTAGTTCCACTTCCCTTGGCTACAGGAAGCTCGGGTGTTGCATGTTGAGTGAATTGTTGTAGGAACTCCTCTTTGGAAATTGTCTTGTGATACAATCTGAGGCGATGACCATTGACAAGCAACTTGAATCTGATTGGGTCAATAGTATTGAGTTGAACAACACCATTGGGGTATACTTCAGCAACCTCATATGGTCCTAGCCACCTTGTTTGCAATTTTCTTGCATTATCTTGATATCTTGAATCATAGAGCAAGGCCCAATCTCCTGGTTGGAATTTCTTGTATTTGATGAATTTATCATGCCACTTGATTCTTTGATTCTGCACTACCTCTGTGTGATGCAAGGTTGCTCTCCTCATCTCATCCAAAGTATTCAGCTACATGATTCTTTCTCTTTGTGCCTCAGAGATATCCATCCCCAAGTCTACTGTAGTCCTAAGAGTCTTATGTTCAAATTCAATGGGCATCATGGTTGTCTTTCCATACAACAACTCAAAAGGAGTGAATCTTGTAGTTGTCTTCCAAGTTGTCCTATAGGCCCAAACAACTTCTAGCAGCCTATTTTCCCAATCCTTTTTATGAACAACCACTATTTTGGTCAAGATGGCTTCAATCTCCTTGTTAGTCACCTCAAATTAGCCATTGGCTTGGGGGTGATAAGGAGTAGACTTCTTGTGTCTTATGTTGTACTCATTGACTAGTGTTGCAACAAGGATTGATGTGAATTGAGCCCCTTGATTAGTCACTATCTCTCTTGGAATTCCATACCTTGTGAAAATTTCCTCATAAATAAATTCAACAACCTTGTTGTCTCTTGCATGTTTCATGGCCTTAATTTCTATCCACTTAGTTACATAATTAGTGCAAACTAAGATATAAGATTTACCCCTTGATGGAGGGTCAATGGGTCCTACAAAATCTAGTCCCCATTTGTCAAATGGAGTGATTACCACCTAAAGGAAAAGTGGCATCTTATCATATTTGGTTGTTTTTCCCATCCTTTGGCATCGATCACATTTTCTTGTATACCTTCTTGCATCCTCGTGGAGTGTTGGCCAATAATATCCCATGTTCAAAATCTTAATCATTGTCCTCTTGGCTGCAAAATTTCCTCCACATGGTTCATTGCAGCATGCATGCAAAATATCATGTCTCATCTTCTCTCACACATCTCCTCATGACATGGTTTTGCCCAGTGTAAAACGAACATCCAACAATCCATGAAAAAGGAAAATATTTTTCAATGAGCACTTTGGAGAGAAGTGAGGAGGAACTCTCCCTGTGACCAAATAATTAGCTATTCTAGCATACCAAGGTGTTTGCACACTGGTGGAAAATAAGTGCTCATCAGGGAAAGAGTCATTTATGGCTTGATTTTCTTTTGATGTAGTCAGCCTTGAAAGAAAATTGACAACATTGGTATTCCCTGGTTTATCCACAATGGTTATGTCAAACTCATGCATAAATAATAATCATCTTGCCAACCTACCTATGATTAGGGGTTTATTCATGAGATATCTAATAGTTGCATGATCGGTGTGCACAAAGATTTGATAGCCTATTATGTAGTGCCTGAATTTGTTCAAGGCATAGATCACTGCCAACATTTCTTTTTATGTCACTATATAGTTGAATTCAACTCCTTGCAAGTTTTTGCTGACAAAATAAATGGAATTTTCAATGGCTCCTTCTTTCTATCCTAAAATTGTTCCTATGGCATAGTCTGATGCATCTATATGGATGTGAAAAGGAATTTCCCAATTAGGTCATTTGAGTACAAGAGCATGAGTCAAAGCTTCTTTCAAATCAGAAAATGCTTTGTCATAGTCTTTTGTTCATTGAAATTCAACATCTTTAGTGAGAAGAGTATACAATGGTACTGTTATTTTGCTGAAATCCTTGATGAACCGCCTATAATAACCCGCATGTCCCAAGAAACTCCTAACATCTTTTTGTTTTGTAGGTGTGGGAAGATTTGTGATCACCTCAATCTTTGCAGGGTCTACTTGAATTCCTTTGTGAGAGATGTAGTGTCCAAGAACTACACCTTCCTGTATCATCATAAAACACTTTCCACTATTTAGAGATAGATTGTGGTCTTCACAACTCTGTAGAACTCTCCTGAGATTCTCCAATGCTTCATTGAAATCACCACCATAGGTGGTGAAATAATCCATATAAATTTTCATGCAATCATGAGAAATGTCTGAAAATATGCTAATGACTACCCTCTGAAAGGTTGTAGGTGCATTGCATAAGCCAAATGGAAGTACCAAGTAGGCCTATGTTCCCCATGGACAAGTAAAGGTAGTCTTCTCTTGGTCCTCAGGTGCAATTTGGATCTAGTTGTAGCCGTTGAATTCATCTAGAAAAGAAATGTATTGTTTTCCTGCAAGTGAGTCCAAGACTTGATCTATGAAGGGTAAAGGAAAATGGTCCTTTTTGGTGGTAGCATTAAGTTCCCTATAATCAACACAAACTCACCATTTCCCTCCTTTATTGGGCACAATCACTAATGGAGACACCCACTAGCTATTTGAAATGGGGTAGATAAATCTTGCATCTAGCAATTTTTGTAGCTCTCCTTTTACAATTTCTCTTAGTGCAGGGTTAATTCTTCTTTGTGGGTGTCTAATTGGGGTGCAATCATATCTTATGTAAATTCTATGATTGCAAAGCTTAGGGTCCAATCCCTTCATATCATGATAGTCCCACACAAATTCATGTTGGTGGGTCCTTAGTAAGTTTGCCAACAACAATTATTTTTCTTCACTCAATTTGTTGTTAATATTTAGATATTTTCCTTTTGACACCTATACTTGTGTAGTTAACTCTATCATAGTTGCTTCATTAACACATGGTACCTTGAGTTCATATGGAAACAATGTATCAGACATACCTGTTGTTGCAGGAAGTCCAGCTACAAGAAGAGTGGTTGTAGGAAGAGTGGTTGTAGGAAGTGTGTCTACAAGAAGAATGACTATAGGAAGAGCAGATAGAAGTATCCCAACTGGAATAGTAGAATGAGAATATGATGCTTCCTCAACCTCACAATGATTCTGAATGATTTTAGTCAATACTTCATCTTCATCTTGAAGTTGCATGAAAGAGCTTCTACCTAACATCATAAGTTGTGCCACAGAATTAACTTCCTCATCCTCTTCACCAACGTGTGGCCATACGAGATTATCCCCATCATGGAATGGCTAAGTAGGAGGATAAAGAGAAAGCTTTTTGGTGCTCTTCCCATCATAAATGGTCATGTCTCTTGTCCTACATCCAATATATTCATCTATTGTTGCTAACCATGGCCTTCCAAGAATAATGGGATACCCGCCTAGTGTGGCTTTAGGGGAAAGAATCATGAAATATGTTGGGTACTCCCATGAGTCTAGAATTACCACAAGATCCTCTACTATACCATCAATCTTAACAGTAGAACTATCAGCAAGCTATAGGATAGTAGGAGAAGGTCTCATGCTTGCAACATTTAGTTGTTGCAGGATATCCTTAGTCATTAGATTTATTGTTGCTCCCAAGTCAATCATAGCATTCTTTATTTGGATCCCATTTATAACAACTCCTACCACAAGACTACCTGGGTCATTTTACTTAGGGACATTCACTTTCCCAAGCATGATGTTAGCTAGCTACCCCACCACATGAATCGTAGTGGGGTCTTTATTTTTCCTGCCTGGCTTCTTGAGGCATGCTTCCTTGATTTCCTTTCCATAGATTGGAACATCTTTTATGGCCTAAAATAGGGGTATCTGGACACATATATGCTTCAACTGATCTATAATGTCAAAATTTGTGTCCTCCTTTTCTTCCTTCTTCTTGGAAACTTCCAATCTCTAAGGAAATGGTGGCTCTTATTTAGTCTGCTTGACTAGGACTGGTTCAGGATTTTTAGGTGCACTTGGCTAAATGGGGGTATTCAGAGGCTCCTCTTCTTCCATGGGAAGCTTAGTGATAATGGGTGTGGAAGGATATGGTATAGTAGTTTTTGAACGCAAGTGGATGTCACTCACACTCACAGTATATGCAGGGAATTGATTTGAATCAGTAGAGTATACATGTTGTTGTTGTGGTTTGTTATTTGGATTGGGTGTGGGCTGAGCTAGTAGCTGAGTAGGTTTAGGTGGATTTGAGCTTGAATTAGCAGGAGGAGGCATTATAGCAGGTTGTTGGGGCTGAGAAGGTGGCTGCATGTAGCTATTTGGCTGGTTTGACGATTATTGTCCTCCCCTCCATTGATTTTTTTGCTGCCGATTTCTTGGGGGTGGTTGCCAATTTCCTTGAAACTGCTGCCAATTCCCCTAACGTTGTTGCCATTGGGATGGAGATTTTTGATGATTAGGCCAGGTATTTGGAGGGTTACTCCAAGGTTGTGGTGGATATCCTCCATCATTGGATGGATATGGCAGTTTCCATTGGTTACCAGATGAATAAGAATTGAAATATGGCCCAACAAAAGATAGTGGATTTGGTGGCATACCTTGTCTTGGAGCCCAAGGCCTCCTTTGTGCAACATAGTAGACTTGATCTTCTTCAATCTGAATTAGCTTGAACTCGAGTGCAATCTGCTTGCTTTCAATATTAGATACCAGCTTGCATTTGCAGTCCTTCTTTTATCTGCAATGGGGGAAATACTCTTCCAATGTTGTCTCTACCTCCTCTTGTTTCTTCTTGGCTTGAAATGTATCTAGCTTAATAACTAGATTTTTTATAATGTCTTGCTTGAAGTCTACTAGCAAATGAGTAATCTCCATTCTTGAAACTCCACTGGTAGATGACTTACCCATAGAAGATTGGTAAGCTCTCCCTTTCTTCGAAGTTGCCCTAGAGTAGTTATGGCATATCTTCTTGATATCCTCCCAAGGAACTTGGGAGATATCTCCTCCTCCCATCAGGTCCAAGGCATTAGTGCAGCTTCCATTCATTCCTCTCAGGAAAAGAAACTTTTGTGAGTCTTCATTAAGTGTATGGTGTGGATATTTTTGTAGGAAAAATAGAAACCTTGCAATGTAATCCTCCAGGCTCTCATCCTCCTTTTGTTGTATCCTAAAAATGTCACCTCCTCTCATGTCACTGCCCCTGCAATACTCCTTGTATTTCTCAAGGAATTTTTTCTTCATGTCATCCCATGTCTCCACAGTATATTTGCCTAGGCTCATGAACCATCTTAATACAACTTATTTCAGAGTGGTAGGAAATAGCTTAAGCCTATGGGCATCGGCGGTATAGTCATAACTCCTACAAAGTATGTCAAACTCGAACAAGAAGGTATCAGGATCTTCTGTGACAAGTCCATAGAACTTAGGAAGGACTAAAGGAAGGATATTTTTGAGGTTGTCTACTTCATTCTGATGAGAAATGGGGAAAGGAAAAGTCAATTGGTTAGGTCTGTTTCTGTTTTCCCCCTCGAGAGATCGAGCGAAAAGATTCGATTCGAGGGTCGATCTCGCGATAAAGAGGTTCAAAATGGATGGTTATGGATGACGATGCAAATGAGATGATTTCAAGATGCTTAGAATAACAAATCTATATTATTCTAAACAAATTAAATGATGATATGATATAGAGATGGATGAGATGGATGATGTATATCGTGATTATGCAACGGATGATTTATGATATGCTTAGACTAACAGATCTATATTATGATGATGATATGCAATGCATGTGAAATGATCGATGTTTCCTATGATGTATGATATGAATGATATGTGGTATGCAGTTTATTGATGGTTTGCAGATGCAGGATGGATGCATGATGGATGCAGGATGGATGCATGATGGACTATTCATGATGCAATGTTATCGTGGAAATGAGATGATGACAAGAGGATCCAACAAGTCCATGATTGGTCGAAACTTTATGAAAGATGACGATGATAGATGATGATGATGATAATAAAAGATGATGATAGATGGATGATTTGCTTATCAACATTGGGATTTTCAAAGGGTCACTTACTTTATTTTTGATAACACGCCTAAGCACGATGCATCAAGGTATGAAGGACTAAGATGGCGTTGTACTTAGTGTGATGGACTTTGACTCGACAAACAGATAGAGTATTCTTGTTCACACTTGACATACGGAAACCTTGCTAGGGCGTACCTAACAAAGCAAGTATTCGCCAAGTTATATTAAAGAACGTCCAACAAGCACAGCAGACAAAATAATAATGATCGTTGATTCCTATCTCTCTAAATCCTTTGTTTGGATATCATCGAGAGGTCCTTGGACTGGCGCTAAGATAAATCAAAAGAAAAGATCAAGTACACAAACAAACCAATGTTCTTCATACCTTCAGCCAAAGGGATGTTTTGATAGGATAAGAATCCAAGGTGATATCCATAAATGATGCCCATTGTCGGAACGATATATCCTAGGACATGCATTGTACAGGATGATGATGATTTGATAAGTTGATTGATAGGCTGATGATATAAAGTTGACTGACATGTTTGCGACTGATCAAGAGTTTGATTTTGTGTTAATGGTTTGCTATTTCAATTTTGATTTTACGATTGAAGATTGATTTTGCCAATTGTTGTGATTGTTTATGTTTGCATTGCCAAAGGATGAAGATGACGATCAGTTTATTATGGATGATTGATTATTTCGGGTGAAAGCGAAATGAGGCGGATGGATTTTTTCAAATATTTGGATGTTTTTGACGTTTTGCAATGTTTTGAGGCTGTTTTTGGTGTTTTCAAGATTTTGCAAATGTTTTGATTTTTTGATTTTCTGATGTTTTTGGATTTTGATGTTTTTTGAATGTTTTTGGATTTTGATGTCTCGGGGGCTGATCAAAGATGAGCCTTGCCTACGTTTAAGCCTGCAGGATCTATCGAGAGTTCGGATTTTAATGTTTTTGATGTTTTTCTGACTTTTTGAGTGTTTTTTGGATTTTTGATATGTTTTGGATGTTTTTTGGATTTTTCGCATGATTTTGACGATTAGGATATGGACATGTAATGATATCAGTGCTCTATTTTGGGATTTTGTTGAAAACCAAGCTAAGGTGGATTGATCAGATCGATGGATTGATGATGATAATAACATTGTTGAGGATACACAACAATGCAAGGATTTGATTGATCAAGATTGATGAGGATAACATTGTTGAGGATGCATGACAATGCAAGGATAGTGTTAAGCAACACAATGATTGGGATGTTGATGGGAATGATGATGATAACATTGTTGAGGACGCACAACAATGCAAGGATAGTGTTAAGCAACACAATGATTGGGAAAGATATCCCAGGATGATGATGAGTTGATGATGATTTGATCAAGACTGATGATGATAATCATTGTTGAGGATGCACAACAATGAAAGGATAGTGTTTAAGCAATACAGGGATATCCTGATGATGATTTTTTGATTGGTTTGATTTGGATGATGAACTTGTAAACCCTAAGATGTGGGATGTTATCTTAGGATGAACTTGTTCAAAGAGGTGATAATTTAACTAAGTGTGCGTGGAAGGATTCATCCAAACACACCTAACTAAACAAGTGATTTTGATTTGGTTTATAAATGTACCCAAGTCTAGGTAATGATGCTTTCAAAGCTCTAAAGTTGTTTGTGGGATGATGTTGATAAATGTTTGAGGTGAATGAAGTGTTTTGATTTTGATCCTAAGAGACTTAGAGAGACTTTGTTTACTAGGCCAAGGTATTGAAGAACACACTTTTCTCTAAGAGCAATCAAAAGACCAATATGACCAAGAGATATCAAGCACATGTGTGGTCAATTTGTTATCTTTGCTTAATAGTGCACACCACCACAACATATGATTAAAAGTTTCAAACTAAAGATGTCCTATGTCAAAATTCCTTTTCTTCCTAAAGTGTTGTGTGGGAGTTCAGTGAGGCAAAGGGATTTCCCTGTGTTTTACTCAGGTAGTGAGATATAATCCAATGCTTGGAACCTCTGGTGTGAATCCTTGAAGCGATATATATGGATTAGATGTGTGCTGTCTTCCAAAGGGTTTGAAATTTGAGAATCATGTTGAATGTTTGTTTTGCAAATGTTTTCGAATACCTTGTGTTTTTGAAGCAAAAACTCAATTTACAAACCTAGCAAGGATGTGAATGTTTGTTTGGTTACTTGAGACAGAAGTCTAGCTTCGCCTACTTTTGGCGGATGGTTAGATGCTTGACCCCCAGCTCCCCTCACTCACTTATCAGGGCGTGACACCAGCACCATGAGAAACTCCCATGGCATGCTTCCATCCTATGGTAAAATTGGGCTTGAGCGGCCAGTTCTTGCACCAACAAATAGATTAAAGGATTTTGGAAAATTCTAACACATGGGTTTTAATAAGGATTTTCTATTCGTGGAGATTGACCCATATGACAAGAGTCCCCCTTTGGATCCATCTTGTCGAACTTGGCGTGATTATGGCGTTTAACCAAAATCCCTCATTTATATCCGTGGAAATACTCTTTGGCACAGAGTGTTTACCGGTTGAGTGCATTAAACTTGGGTGAGTACTTTTTCCCCAAAGGCGGAGCCCTCTAAAAGATAAACTAAAAAGCGAGCAAAGACACAATCAAGTAACTTCGGTCGATCTTTGATGGCACAAAGAAAGAATATGCCCTCTTTTCGCTTTGAGGTGTTCAATTTTTTAAGCCCAATGGAAGTGTTTCAAAGCAATAAAATGTATTTTGAGTGTTTCTCTTGCACCCTAGATCGCACGAAGCGCAAGGGGAGAGGATACGCACTCAAAAGACAATCACTCAAATCAAGCACTTGTTCGTTTTATACCCTTCAAAGCAATTGTGAATTCGTTTTAAGCACCAAAATGAAGTGTGAGGATTGCTTGTTCAATTTTTAACCCAAAACGAAATCTAGTAAGTTTGTCCTAAGGTTCGTTTTAAGTCCTTTGCAATGAAAAACAATTTGTTCGTTTTAGCCCCAATTGAAAACTAATGTCCTAAAACGAAAAGGAAAACAATTTCGTGAAGTGTTGATCAAACACTTAAAGTGTTAAAAAACACATTGTGTTTTCAAAGAAAAAATCTTTCCCTCCTTTCGTTTTCGTTTTGATAGCCTTCTCTTTCTCTTTGCACCTTTTCGCCTTTGCTTTTCCTTGTACTTTCGTTGTTCGTTTGTACCTACAAAAGATTTAAAAATTTAGATACAAGTGATATACATACGAGATGTCAATCATTTAGAAAAAAATTTCTTAAAGAAAGTATTAAATTGACAAGGCTCCTAAGTTCTTATTTGTGCCCATTTTTGTAAAAGAACAATTTGATTTTGAGACTTCCATATTTAAAAGCTATGAAGGAATGATTGATTTTAAAATTTCCAATCGAAAGCAAGTTGTCCTAAAATAGAAAATGAAATCAAGAAATGGATATCTCAAATTTTCCCAATAAGCATTAAAAAATGCTTTTCAAAGTTTAAGTTCAATGTTCAACTTCCCAACTCCAATTCGCTTGTTATCTTCTCGATTTTCTTTCACCCTCTTGCTACTCCATTATCTTCAAGAAAAATCTGCAAATCAATTATCAATAAATTCAAATTTACAAATCATTAATTGACATATTCAAGAAACATTTAGAAAAATAGATTACTCCCAGAAAATAGATGTTAACAATTGATAGTTCACTGATTTGATAGTTTGCTAATTAGCATTACAGACTGATATCTGCAGCTGTTGATTGGATCTACTAGTAAGTTCATTAAATGCCAATATGCCCACTGTCCAAGCTCACGTGACTACCAGCGGATCAAGAGGAGAAAATGCAGATATGAGGCTTATTAAAAAGCTTTCAAAGTTTAATGCAATCAGCAGGCACACGACAAAAACAACGTTTAAATTTGTTTTTGAAAACTTTCAAATAAATGCATTTGGCAGGTGCCCAGCCATGCAATAATGGTGCTTAGAAAGCTTTCAACATAACTGCAAAGGGTAGGTGAAATGATAACCAATATCCATAGACTTTGTCAAAGATTTCTACTTACTCCTCTTTGACTGATATTTCACATCGACCCTCTCACCGTACGCATCAGCCCAAGAAGGATTTGCTGAAAGGCTCAAGAGGATTTTAATCTAACCCAGATGGTAAGTGAAAACAGAAGTTGCGCTTAATAACCATTCAAGAAACTTTCAATCTGATGTGATTGGTAAGCGTAAAAATTTGAAAAGCTTCCAGAAAAGACGTTAGAAATGAAGTTGATAAATGCAAAATTGAATTCTAAGACCTCTGACCAATATCCAACTACACGAGTTAATGCGCCCCTGTTGCAGCCACTGTCAGAAAGTAGTAAAACTAAATTC
>VDFB02169660.1:0-36485 GCA_007258455.2 Sequoia sempervirens | reverse complement strand
TCTTAAGGGATATGAAACTAGGTATAATTTTGTTGAAAATTAGGCCTTTTCTATCATCAAAATCCTAAAGAAGTTATGATAATTGGTATCACCAATAGGATTACTCTATCCTTATCGCCGCATCCCAATATTAGGGAAATATAATACTGAAGGCGACATAATCGAGAAGAGGGCCAACTGGATCACCAAGATCCTGGAATATGATGTGGACATCTGACCAACCAAGCTAGTTTGAGGGAGAGGCCTTTGCAAATACCTCGCAAGAATTAGGCTCCTAAGTTTAAATAATATATCTACTAGGTCTATACAAACCAGTTTGAATCTGACGAGTCTTGGGTGGTTGATTGGACATGATTCATGCAAACTGGGCAATATCGACCAACATTCCACCTCACAAAAGATGCTACTATTGACTACAAGGCACCAGGTATGTACTAATTTAGGGGATTTTATTTTTAAAAAATTATGATGGAGTCCTTTGTTGCATAGACAAGCCATAGGAAGAAAGGATTCTAGGAAAATTCCATAGCAGCTCCGAGGGCGGTCACTTCTCTGTCAGGACCACCACTTTGAAAATAATGTAGGTAGGATATTACTAGCCTTCAATGTTCTCTAAATCCCATCATCTTGTGCGCAAGTGTACTCAATGCCAATATTTTGTTGGCAAGCGAAAGAACTCTACCATGCCATTAAGCTCAATCGTGACTAAGGAACCTTTTGCACAATAGGGTCTAGATTTTCTTGGGAAGATCAATACCATCTCTAGTGTAGGGCCATAATTAGATACTCATGATGACCAAATATTTCATAAGATGGATAGAGGTCATTTCCTCAAGAATGCTATAGAAGAAGAAATTGTAAATTTTCTTGAAGAGTCGGTAGCAAGGTTCACACAAAACCATCATTTCTGAAAATGTGCAAGCCCTCATAGGCTTGGGGATGTTGGAATTCACTCTAAGCATGGGGTATACCTCAAGACTTCATCCACTATTACCCACAAGGAAATGGGTTAGTAGAATCAACTAATAAGAACCTAATTGGGTTAATAAAGTGCATCGGGTCAAAATGCTAGAAAGAATGGCATAAGCATCTACGAGTAGCTTTATGGGCTAAAAGAATTACACCTAAGAAGATCCTAGAAAACTCCCCTTATGAATTAGTGTATGGGAAGGAGGTAGTTTTACCCATTTCCATAGAAATTCTGGCACTATAATTAATAAAATCTTTGGAAGTCAAGGCAAACAGTGGAATGGAAGTAAGATTGGCAGAGCTCTTAAGCCTCAAAGAAAAAAGAGAAAAGGCATATGATGCCAAGATTGGATTCTAGTAGGTGGTAAAATGATGGTTTGATAAAATGCCTCCAATCCAAATTTTTGGGAGGGAAGTTATGTGCTAAAGTATGATAAACATGTTGCAAAATTAGTACAACATGCTAAGTTTGACTCATTGTGGAGGGGTCCTTTCTGAATCCATGCATGCAAGGAAAGGAATGCGTACGAGCTGGATGATATGAATGAAAATGTATTCAATATATTGATAAATGATATTCATCTAAAACTATTCAATTAAAGTGCGTGTAAATTCATCAAAATTTTACAGCTATGTACCATATGTAATTTTTTGTAAAATACATTTTTTTTGCGAATAAAGCCATGAGAGTAAAATTAGGAATAACATAATGTATTATACTTTTTATTCATTGAAAATATTTATAATATAATATGTGTGTCGAGTCTGAGGCTCCAAGAGAAGTTTCAAGCCTTGTCGTTCAAACCCAGAAAGAGATACATCTTTAAAAAAAAAAAGGAGGCAACACAAAGATGGTAGTAGAAATTAAATCCTCCATCCATTGCAAATATTCAAAATGTTATTTCTTTGGGTTCTATCAATAGGGTAGTAAAGAGGTTAACAACACACAACACACAACACGCACCAGCACAACACAAACCTTCAATCCTTGATGTCAAGACTATAGACCAAGAAATCAAAGTGGGTTTTCCACTTAACCCCAAGATAATGCTCCATGCCATATGTCCTTAGTAGGAAAGAGGTTGTGGGTCGAGATAGTATGCGATGCCTCTCCACGTCCATAGTTTGGAAGTCCGTGAGAAATGGAAGCTAGGGAAATGCTTTCCCATAATTGATATGCCTATGAATATTCATGGCAGCCACAACACAAACCTTTAATCCTCAATGTCAAGATAGTAGACTAGGAAATCAAAGTGGGTTTTCCACTTAACCCCAAGACAATGCTCCATGCCATATGTCCTTAGTAGAAAAGAGGTGGGTCAAGATAACGTCCATAGTCTGGAAGTCCGTGAGAAAGGGAAGCCATGGAAATGCTTTCCCATAATTGATATGCATGTGAATATTCATGGCAGCTAGAATGCAAGCACTAGGGATAGCTACTTGCATGATTTCATTGAGCCCATCTACATATGCAAAATAAAACATGGCATGGAAGGGTTCAATAATCTAGGGCTTGGAAATGTCCAAATCCAATAGGGAAGCCACAAATTGGGAGATGATGTTTGAGTTATAGTGCGACTGATTCTCATCTTTCACATAATCCTTCCTGAATACCCACTTGAACACCACAATGATGAGGTGGTCATTCCTCCCTACTAGGTGTTTAATTATCTTACTACTAACTTCACCTACAAAAGAGTTATACAACTTTCAGCTCAAGAGCTGAATTGGGGTACCTAGGCCAAACATGATGGTAGTGAGCAAGCTATATACTAGTGAAGGTAGCAAAAGGATCTCACCAATTCAATACTAACTTAGCAATTATTTTTGCTGAGCGGATATTACTATTTATAAAAAAATGTGTGTTGGGGAGGTTGGAAATGGAAAATCTATCTCCCGTCAAATGACAATGGAAAATATATCAAGGCGATGAGGGATAAATCATATGGAGGTTCTCAAACCAAGCTTGGAGAAATTAATTCGAACGTTGGGAGTAAATGCTCACATGAACAGTTTGTTGCCATTTGTCCATCATCATTACCAATGCCAACCTACTCGCTTAGGAAAAAAACATTTCTTAAAGTGTTAAACTATGCTAAATTAAATACAAATGTCTTTTCAAAGTATACTTCCATAGCTCAAAGCACACTTTCCATTGCTAAAGGCACGCTTCCCATCACTCAAGGCTTATTTGTGAAAAGGGTGGCATAAGGAATGTACTAAATAAATTCTCATAGAAAAGTTGGAATTCCTGAGGGATACAGATCCCCACTCCACATGTATCACATCACTGGAAGCACTTAGCAAGCTAGTGGTAATGGAAACACCTTTATTGCATGTACGTGTGAGGATTGAATGCACCAAAAACATAAAATTTTTGCTTCAAGTAATTATCGCTTTGAAAGAGGTTTTTGCAAATCCTTCTAAAAAAGCAACAATGGTGGAAGTATCATCTTCTGGTTGATATGCGGGAGTCTCATTCCAAAGACTAGGCTACACCTATTGAAAATGAGGTATCTCAACCTTTCTATTTCCATAGATTTGATTTATTCATTTAATCTTTTCGTAGAGCTATTGCACATTTTTGATGCTTTGAAAATAAAAATATCAGTTGTCAAAAGATGCTCATATGGTAGTATATCATGGAGGGGTTATTTTTAGAGATATTATGATAGATTTTATGACATCTTTGAGGGTCAAAAATTAGGGAGAATATTGTGGATGTGAGAGCCTAATTTTAGACTAAAATCTTATATTTTTGGGCAATACACCTCATCAGAGGTTTTGCACATGGTTTTGTAAACCACAAATGATTTCTTGTATAGCTGGAGGTCTATAAATTGAAGGATTGAGGAGTAGTTTATGTGTTGAGTTTGCAGGTACTATTATGTAGTTGAATTGTTGCTAGAATTCTTCTAGAATTGTTTACTAGTTATACTCCTGTAAAACACTTGCTCTAGAAGTGTATGTAATCTTGTTGTTGGATTTGAAATACATTGAGCAAGCTTTGGAACATGTGGGTTTTTTCACTTGAAAGGGTTTTCCCCATGTATATCTTATGTTCATTGTTTATTTTTTATTCAATCTATTTCTAGATTTTCTATAACTGTTAGATTAGTTTTAAATTTTGTATAATATCTCTTCTCAAGATTGACACAAGAAATTGTTTCTACTACTTTAATTTCTTTACAAGTGGCATCAAAGATTGATCACCTTTGGTTTTAGTTGTGGGTTGTTGGGTTTTTTGTGTTAATCAAGGTTTGAGTGGGATCTTGTGGAAATGATACTTTGTGATCTTGTTGCATATATCTTTTCTGAATGGAAAACAAATCTGGGATGATTGAGGTAGAGAAGTTTTCTGGCACAAAATTTAAAATATGGAAGCTGAAGATGGAAGATCTATTGATTGATTGGGATCTTTGGGATGTAGTGAATGAAAATGTCTAGAGGCCTATGGATCCAACTTTGGTTGTAAAATATGATGTAATGGATAGAAAAGCTAAAGGTCTCATTAGACTATGTCTTGTAGATTAAATCTTGATAAATTTTCATCAAGAACCTACTTCGAAGAAGCTTTGGAAGAAGTTGGGTGAGATATACCAAGCTAAATCTCTAGTAAATAATATTTTCTTAAGGAAGAAGTTGTATTCCTTGAGAATGGAAGAAGGTGGATGAATTTATGAGCATCTGGAAACATTTAATATGTTGGGGACTTAGTTGACCTTAGTTGAGGTTACGATGGATGAAGAATAAAGGTGTCAAACTCTGTTGTGTTCACTGCCAAACTCATGGGATAGCCTAGTCATGGTCATTGGGAACACTTTTGTCATCTTGAAGATGGAGGATGTTGTTGGTTCTCTACTCTATAAAGAGATGAAAATGAAGGTCTCTTTGAATGCCAAAGAGGATTTGAGTGTTTATGGAAGACAAAAAGAATGAGGAAAATATGAGAAGCAGCATGGCCATTCCACGTCGAAAAACAAGGGGAGATCAAAATATTCTAGTAAGTCCAAGGAAATATGATGGAACTGTAGAAAATCCAAACACCTTTGAAAGCAATGCAAAGAAGAGAAGAAAAAGAAGAAGAAGCAAGATTTTGATTATGAGTCTAAAAAGGAAGATAGAGATGCCTTTATTGCAGCCTTGGCCACTTGTTCAAGTTTTAATGTATGGTTAATAGACTCAGGTGCATCTTTCCACATGACTCCTAACAAAAAATGGTTTGGTAAGTATGAAAACTATGATGGTGGTAAGGTGTATTTGGGTGATGACTCTTTCATTGATATTTTTGATCATGGTAGTATTCATGTGATATTTTCTGATGCTAGAGTTAAACAATTTGATGGTGTATTGCATATCCCAAGACTAACAAAAAATTTATTATTTGTTAGCAAGATAATAGATGTAGGTGTGCATGCATGATTTTTTGAAGTAGGTGTGAAAATGGTGAGAGGTGTTATGGTGATAGTGAGAGGAAGTAGATTGGGTACATTGTAATAGCTTGATGCATGCATAGTCGAATGCAATAACACTTATGATAAGCTTAAGCCACAAACTACTTCATTGAAAAAGGAGATGGTTTCCTCTTCTGTGGATGGTTATGGCTTCTAGGTACCCAAGGGTGCTCTATCTACCGAATAAAAGCTTCCTATAGAGAAGACCATCTTATGGCACCAAAGGCTTGGCCACATTGGAGAGAAGGTTTTAAAAGCCTTGAAAAATAAGAACCTCATTGAGGGGTTGAATGATTGCAATATAGAGTTTGATTTTTGTGAATATTATATTTATGGCAAACAAAATTGCATTTAGTTTTACTCGTCTTCTTATAAGTCTTCATGCATCTTGGATCTAATTCATTCTGATGTATTTGGTCCTATTGATGTTTTTTCTATTGGTAAATAAATTTATTATGTTACTTTTATTGATGATTTTAGTAGGAGGACATGGACGCATTGTTTAAAGAGTAAATATGAAGTTTTCTATCATTTTAAGGAGTTCAAGGCTATGGTAGAATCTCAAATTGGAAGGAAAATTAAATGTTTGAGAATTGACAATGGCGGTGAGTATTGTTTAGCAAACTTTGATAGTATATGTACAAATTTTGGAATTAAAAGATAAAAGACCACTCTGTATTCTCCACAACAAAATGGAGTTGTAGAAATAATGAACAAAATGTTGATGGAGAAGGCTAGCAGCATGTTGAGTGGAGTTGATCTAGAATAAAAATTTTGCACTGAAGCTATTTTCACTACTTGTTATTTAATAAATAGATCTCCTACATCGGCGCTTGTTGATAAAATGCTAATGGAGGCATGGTTGGGGAAAAAGGCTTCACTTAAACATCTAATAGTTTTTGGTTGTGAGGCATATGCACATGTGCCTAAAGAGAAGAGAAAAAATTTGGATTATAAGGCCATCAAATGTATCTTTATTGGCTACAACTATGGTGTGAAAGGATACAAGCTTTGGGACCCTATTGTAGAAAAATTAATTTATTCTAGAAGTGCTATTTTTAGAGAGATTAAATCTTGTCTTGTTACTTTTCAGCTAGAACAACATAAAAAAATTTAATAGAAAAAGGATGTGGTTCAACTTCCTTCCATGCCTAAGGAAGTTGAATCGAGACCCAAAATAGACAAGAAGTTGAGGAGAGCTCATCAAGCTCTGAATCTTCAAAAGAGGAAGGAGAGGAGGAGGAAGTAGAAGAACCTCCACCTCAGCTTGTTCAAAGATCTACAAAGCAAAGGAAACCACCTCAAAGGTATGGGTATTCACCTAATGATTGGAAGTGTATATTTTCTTTGAGTACTAACATTGATGAACCTAGATCTGTGCAAGGGGCTTTGGGTATGAATGATGCAAAGTCCTAGAAAAATTACATGGATGAAGAGATGAAATCTCTTAAAAGTAATGATACATGGGACCTTGTACCATCACTTGAAGGTTGAAAACCTATTGGATGTAAATGGGTGTTTAAGAAAAAGGTTGGCTCATATGGAAATATTGAAATTAAGTATTAGACATAGTTGGTTGCGAAGGGATAATCTCAGGTTGAGGGTATTGATTATAGTGAGATATTTTCTCCTATTGATAAAATGGCATCCATTCGTTTTTTATTATTTATTGCAGCAACTTATGATCTAGAGGTGGAACAAATGGATGTGAAAACTATGCTCCTTCATGGGGAGGAAGAAATTTATATGATATAGCCAGAGCACTACATGGTAAAAGGTAAAAGCAAGTTGGTGTGTAAGATAAAGAAATATTTGTATGGCCTTAAACAAAGTCCTAGGATGTGGTACCAAAATTTTGATACATATGTGTTGAGTTTTGGATTTGTACGATCTAAATCTGATGGTGATTATTTCTTGGTAAATGCTTTAGATGTTGATGACATGTCATTTGTTGGGAAAGGAAAAGGTTTGATTGTAGAATTGAAATCTCAACTCTCTGTGAAATTTGAAATGAAAAATCTTGGTGTAGAAAAACACATACTTGGGATGGAGATCAGAAGAGATCATGAGGAAAGAAAGTTATGGCTTGGAAAAAGTAAGTATGTTTGTTCTATTTTGCAAACGTTCAACATGCATGGTTGTAAGAAATTTTTTCTTCCAATTACATTGGGAATGGAGCTCTCTATTTCACAATGTCCTACATCCCCATCGGAGATGGAAGACATAAGAATAGTTCCTTAACAGAGTGTAGATGGAAGCTTATGTTATGGTCTATACAAGACCATACATTACCCAAGCAGTGGGAGTTCTTTCTCATTTTATGTCTAATCTTAGAAGAATGCATTGGGATGTAGTTAAGAGAGTCTTTAGATATTTGCAAGGTACAATAGAGTAATCTATATGTTTTCATGGTATAGGAGATCAACATTCCCTGAGTATTCATGGTTTTATGGATTTATATTGGGCTAGTGATGTTTATAGCAGAAGGTTCACCAATCCATATGTGTTTACTCTTCATGTTGGTGCAATCATTTGGATGAGCAAGTGACATTTCATGGTCAATTTTTCCACTAGTGAGGTAGAGTACATGGCAGCTACTCATTCTTGTAAAGAAGCCATTTGGATAAAGCGTTTGTGTTCATATATTGGATTGAAACAGGGTGCAATTACACTTTATTCTGACAGTTAGAGTGCAATATGCCTTGTGAGGAACCCTAATTTTCATGCTAGGACCAAAAAAATTGATGTTCAGTATCACTTAGTGAGAGATATGGTCGAGGATGATAGGGTGAAGTTGGAAAAGGTAGAGACAGTGGTGAATGTTGAAGATGCATTAACTAAGCCCATGAGCATAGAAAAATTTAGGTGGTGTTCTGAGTCTATGGGCCTTTCAACCCCTAGCAGTTGATCCATGATTGTATGTTTCCCTTGGCCCTTACAAGGTATTTGACAAGTGAGAGAATTTTGGAAATGAGGTGTCTCAACCTTGCTATTTTTGTAGATTTGATTTATTCATCTAAGATTTTCCTATAGCTATTGCACATTGTCGGTGCTTTGAAAATAGAAATATCAGTTGCCAAAAGATTCCCATATGGTAGTATATCATCGAAGGGTTATTTTTAGAGATATTATAATAGATTTAATGACATCTTTGAGGGTAAAAAATTAGGGAGAATATTATGGACTTGAGAGCCAAATTTTAGACCAAAATCTTGTATTTTTGGGAAATAAACCTCATGAGAGGTTTTGCAAATGATTTTGTAAACCACAAGTGGTTTATTGTCTAGCTGGAGGTTTATAAATTCAAGGCTTGAGGAGTAGTTTGTGTGTAGAGTTTGTAGGTACTGTTATGCTATCAAATTACTACCAGAATTCTTCCATAATTATTTACTAGTTATACTCTTGTAAAAGACTTGCTCTACAAGTGTATGTAATCTTGTTGTTGGATTTGAAATGCATTGAGTAGGCTTTGGAGTGTGGGGTTTTTCACCTGAAATGGTTTTTCCCATGTATATAATGTGTTCATTGTTTATTTTCTATTAAATGTGTTTCTAGATTTTCTATAACTGTTAGATCAATTTTAAATTTTACATAATATCTCTTCTCAAGATTGGTGCAGGAAATTGTTTCCTCTACTCTAATTTTCTTACAACACCAATATCTTTAGAGAAGTATCATATGCTAATGCCATGACACCATAGGATTGAATATTTACGCATACCAGAGTCATACAACTAGGAAACCCCATCAAGGATGAGGCGGTCAAAGATTTTGTAGACAACATTTATGACCCAAAGTTGTATGTAAACCCTAAGAGCCTTAGGGAAGGAGCAATGCAAAGAATGTTTGACCATAGCTCAATGGATAGTTTCACAGCTTGTCTCAAGAATTGTGGTTTTCCACAATTCATACTACCCTACACGCACCCATGGCCAGACCTAGTTAATGCATGCACACAAAAACTAGACAAGGAAACTAGGGTTATTACTAGCAATAGGATAAGGGTTATCATCAGTATGAAAACCATCCAAGATATGTTGTGCATCCCTAAAAATTGGGATGTTGAGATATTCCAAAGCAAAATAATGATAGATTTCTAGAGAACCAAAGACAAAAAGCTAAAATTCTATAAGGATGAAACAACTAAAGGGTCAGATAATAATCAACTGGTTTTCCCTTTGGTGCACATATAGTTCAAGTTAGATATGTAGGGAATCTTCTCCATGCTAGATTTTATTTACAACCATGAAAGCAATGATAAGGTCTACAAGTTTTAGATGGGTTTAGCTTTCATGCTCAAGAAGTAGAGGAGCCATGAGTATTTTGATTTTTTTAATGTAATCATTGATGGAATGATGGAACAATTAATAGATTATAGCCTTGACTTTGAGTTTAGGTATTCCTCTTTTTTGGTACACTTAGTTTTACACTAGAAGCCTAAAATTTTTAGTGGATCTTTTTTGCTCAATAAGTTTGATACAGCGGGGTCATACAAGAAATTTTTGGCCTGGACCCATGTGCTTTCAAGAACATGGGATTACTATTTATTTGTTGATTATTTCCTGTAACTAGTACTCTTAGATCTATATCCATTCCCTCCAAGTAGGTTTTCCCTCAAAGGTTTGGATTGGATGAAAAACCGCCAAAATACAATAGATTATTACTTCAGAGCATATTTTCGTTCATCAAATTTCATGGTTTCATTGGGGAACATTTTAGGCTTCCTAAATTTATAATAGATAGAACCCTCGCTTTAGAGGCATGCTATCAGGTATCCATTGCTAATAAAGCTTACGGTAATGGAAGACACAAAAAAGTTCCTTACGCCCTTCCCCTTACAATTTCTAAAAGTTAGATAATGCTTGTGAAGCAAGAGGAACATGACATGTTGACTAACAAGTTGGCCTACCTAGGCTTGGTCCTTATTTGTGATAGTTGGAAGTATAATCCTGATAAATATCTTCTGACTATCAAACATGAAGAGTGAGAGTATTTTTATTCAAGAAAGAACCCAACCGAGGAGAGGGCAGAGGTCTATATCGACCTAGCCTTCATACCATTCGAATGACCACCCTAGCTCAACTTCTATCTCAGAGTTGTAGAGTTTTGATAGAACACCCAGATGGTCCAATCCTTTAAAACATAGCTTGATGTAAGCAAAGGAAGAAACCATCATTCACAAGCTTACAATTTTTACAATTAGGGATTCAATCCCTCTAATTCTTCATGATTTCACTAGAATTCTTCATAAAACAATGGCACCAAATGAATTCTCACAACTCTAACCCAAGATAAAGTTCCCAAGACATTCAAACTCCTTAGTAACCTCAATTTATCCAAAAAAAAAACAATCACAAATTTTTCCCATTTAATTATTCTCAAATATTCAACTTCACTTTTCTATTTTTTGATAACTTGACTCAAATCATCAAAACTGAGTACACAACTCAAAACCATTTTTTGATTCACAAAACACTATTAGAAAACATAAAAATTATGGAATCAAAATCTATTCGCAACACAAACAATTCAAATATATGAACTCTCCCAAGTAGACTGTTCAAAACAACCATTAGGCCCCTTTTAGACCACATAAACTATCAACTATACATTACCAAGACCATTCCATCTTCTTAAAACCTTAAATAGATGTAAAATTTCTTGCACAACAAGGTTAGACAATTCCAATACCTTATTCATGTCATTTTTACCAAACACCCATCCTCAAACTTCACTTTGGGCTCCCAAAAGGTGACTGTTATAAGCCTGCCATACACTATTCAATGTACAAAAATACATAAAAACCTTCAAGTTTTCCAAACTCCCATCAAGAGAGCACTTAAAATTCAACCTTACAACCTTTCCAAACACCCATGCCAAAGAGGAATTCCAAATTCTCAAACTAGACACTTAAAACTTCACTGTATTCTAGTTTATCAGTCCATCTTAACAAAATAGTCAATAAACAATTGTTTCAAACTTATAAATCCACCAAACCATGTATTGAAATGACTTAAAATACACCAAAACACCATTTGAAGAAAATATCATTCAATACGGTTTCAAAAATCACAAACAAAACTCTTTAAAACTCATTATACAATGTTTTTTCTAGAATTTTACAAATTTTCCTGACCTAGGGAATCATAGAAACTTCCCTAAACCTCCTCCCCACACTTCGCTCCTTTGATATCACTTAGAATACATAAGAAAATACCAACTAGACAATTTATAGGAGGTTTCACTGGTTGAAATGAAAGAAACATAAATTACTTTAGTCGCTGTTTACCCTAATAGATGGTTTTGGCAATTTTGTGGAAAAACACAATAACTTACTCAAATTTGTACCAATTTGCATGAAACCAAGTTTATATGGAAGTTTATTGATAAATATATTACTTAAAATCATTTATACATGCACACATGCTTGTACAGGGCCGTAAAACATCAAAGAACAAAGAATTTATGTGGGAAATACTAGGAAAACAAAGCTTTCATTATTCAATTTCCAAACTACAATCACCCACATGTTACAAAATGCATACAAGTCCTTTTTAAAATAATTCTAACTTGTATTTTCAGTTTCTAACTTCCTCCAATGATGAAAATGAACTTGACCTTTCACCTTCCCCATTTTTACATATTTTTGCAACTTTACAAATTTGTGTTGACAACTTCTTTTTTTTACATCTTTGCAAATAATAAACTCAAATGACCTTCTATCAACTTCAATACATGTAAAATGCATTAAATGTTCTCATTAAACTATTAGGAGCACAAAATTAAAGAAAAATCCAAAAATTACATGATGGAAATATGTTAGAATCATGGTGCTCCTGCATCATTCTCCCAAACAAGAAAATTTTCAAGCCCTCTTGGACTTGATGTTGTCAACAAACCTTCACCCTTTGTATGCTTTGCTTCTTATCTACCTTGAAACATCCCCAAATTGTCTTCATTTTCACCTTAGGCTTCATTTTTTCCATGCAAATCAGTTTTCTATCTTGCTTGTCAACTGAAATCATATTCATTATGCTTTGGTGCATCTCAGTATCTTGTTTCTCCCTTTGTCCTTTGATCTTCAATTTGTTCCATGTCCAAAGAATTAGCATAACAAAGAAATGACACATTAGTTCAATCACAATACCTCCATTTGTCTTCAATTATTTAGAAATCTCCAAGATCAATTCATCTTTAATCATTTCTTCATTCAATCTTATCACCAACTCAATGTCTTCATTCTTTGAAATCAGGTTCTTCATCACTAGTTCTCCTTCATCTTCATGCTTGGGAATAACTGCAATGTCTTCATCCATAAACTCTTATTTTGCATCTAAAAACACTTCTTCTTTTATCATCTTCTTTTTCCTTTTCCTTCTTTTGACAATCTTTTGAATGGGCCATACAACTTTCCTTTTCACCACCAAATTCCAACTTGTCATCTACTTAATCATCTGCTCCAACTTCATCATGGACTCATGGAACTCTTTGTCAAATCTTCTCACCTCTTTCTTTATTGCTGCTATCCCTCTATTAATCTTCTCTTGTCCTTTTCTCTTTTTCCTCTCTTCCTCTACCTATAAATGTCTTCTCAATATCTCCATCTTTTAGATGGTTTGTAAGCAAGTCTCTCCTTACTTTACTTTCTCTTAACTTTCTCTACCCTCTCTTCACAACAACTAAGTTCTTCTTAACTTGCACAACACCACAAAACGCACAACTACAACCAAAAAATATCTACCCAACACCTTCTATGCTCTAATACCAACTAATGTAAGCAAAGGAAGAAACCATCACTCACATGATTACAATTTTTACAATTAGGGATTCAATCCCTCTAATTAATCATGATTTCACTATAATTTTTCATAAAACAATGGCACCAAATGAATTCTGACAACTCTAACCCAACTAAAGTTCCAAAGACCTTCAAACTCCTTAGTAACCTCAATTTTTCCAAAAAACAAACAACACAAAATCTACTCATTCAATTAATCTCAAATCTTCAAGTTCACTTTTCCCTCTTTTGATTACTTAACTCAAATCATAAAAACTAAGTACACAACTCAAAACCATTTTTTTATTCACAAAATACCTTTAGAAAACATCAAAATGATGGAATCAAAATCTATTCCCAACACAAACAATTCAAATATGTGAACTCTCCCAAGTAGACTATTCAAAACAACCATTAGGCCCATTTTAGCTCATATAAACTATTGACTATACATTACCAAGCCCATTCCATCTTCTTAACACTATAAACAAATGTAAAATTTCCTATAAAAAAGGTTAGACCATTCCAATACCTTATTCATATAATTTTTACCAAACACCCATCCTCAAAATTCACTTTGGGCTCCCAAAAGGTGACTGTTATAAGCCTACCATACACTGGTCAGTGTACAAAAAGACATAAAAACCTTTAATTTTTTGAAACCCCCATCAAGAAATTACTTAAAATTCACCCTTACAACCTTTCCAAACACCCATGCCAAAGAGGAATTCCAAATTCTCAAACTAGACACTTAAAACTTCATTGTATTCTAGTTTATTAGTCTGTCTTAAGAGAATAGTCAATATACTATTGTTTCAAACTTATAAATCCACCAAACCATGTTTTGAAATGACTCAAAATAAACCATAACACCATTTGAAGACAATATCATTCAAGAAGGTTTCAAAAATCACAAACAAAACTCTTTAAAACTCACTGTACAATCTCTTTTCCAAAATTTTACACATTTTCCTGACCTAGGGCATCATATAAACCCCCCTAAACGTCCTCCCCATGCTCTGCTCCTTTGATATCACTTAGAATACATAAAAAATATCATCTGGCCAATTTACAGGAGGTTTGAATAGTTGAAATGAAAGAAACATAAATTACTTTGGTCACTATTTACCCTAACAGAGGGTTTTGGCAGTTTTATGAAAAAACACAATAACTTACTCAAATTGTAGCAATTTGCATGAAACCAAATTTATATGGGAGGTTATTGATAAATATATCACTTACAATCATTTATAGGTGCATACATACCTGTACAGGGTCATACAACATCAAAGAATAGAGAATTTTTGTGGGAAAATATCAGAAAAACAATGCTTTCATTATTCAATTTCCAAACTAAAATCACCCACAAGTTACAAAATGCATACAAGGCCTTTTAGAGGAATTCAAACCGTCGATAATAGCAATCCTAAATAATATCGAGAGATGGAACAAGATAATGCATCAGTTTCCACCCCCTACCTGAGGACCCTGATGTAGGAAAAAGGAAGGGAAAGGGGTCAGGCTCATAGAAAGAGGAATTGACAATCTCCAAAAGGATCTACCATAGATCCAAAGACCCAAGTTTAATTGAGATCAGTAGCCAAAGAGTCGAATTGATCAATACAACCCTTGCAAAGAGGAGACGACTCCAAGAATTAGGTGGACTTAGCATATCAAATAGAGGAGAAGAAGAAGTGGAATTAGCTCTACCAGTATTTTTGGCTTCAATGATCCAGGTAAGTCTTGTACTCACCATCCTTCCTTCTACTACATCTTTAGTTGCTACTCCCCCTTCATAGTTGCTACTCCCCCTTCATCTACTAAAATAAACCCTCCTTTAGTAAGTTCCAACGTTCTCATCCTTAATACACCCCCGACCAAATTTGATAATGATCCCCACAAAGAAACCCCACATGCCAAACGAGCATCTTCCGCTTCAGCCATAATTGATTCTCTAATAACCCTATTAAGGGGACCCATTGAAAACACTAATACACCCATGCTACCAATTGCACCATCCTCATCTCCTTCCCAAAAAATGCCTCTTTTTCTGCCCACTTCCCTTTTAACTCCGATGGGTGTCTCTTCTTCTCAGTCCATACATGGCATCCCACCCTTTTTAATGATAACAATTCCCTTTTACTCTTGACAACCTCAGATGGTCGAGGCCTCTCCTTTTTTCACCCTCTTTATTCTCCCCACTGGTGTTTCACTCGCTACACAAAGTATTGATTCTCGATAGAGTCTTCAAACTCATATTTAAGTAACAAGGTAGGCCCAACAAGTAAGAAATCAAAAAATGTATGGAAAGGTCATCGAAAATCCAACTACTTAGAAGTTGGAAACTCATTTTTATGAAGATCAGAATTCTCTATTAGTCACATCTATGAGGCCACTAACATCCAAACTAGATGGAGAAATGCAGTTCAAAGAGTACAAAATATGAGCTATGGGTCACAATTTGAATGAGAATCTCCCATGCAACAAAGTGGTCCTAGCCAAAGCAACTTAGAAGGTGGTCTATACTGACTATGAGAAGTAGGAAAAGAAATTAAAGAAATGCAAGGTAGCGTTGGTGAACATAAAATCTATAGGGGATAGACTGTAGGCATAAATAAAAGGCAAGGATTTGGAGATGGCCTGTTTGAGGTAGTTACAAAGTCAACAAGGTAAGGAAAATAAGTTGCTCAAAGGGGTGTAGAGTGAAAGAGACCATCTTCATGCTAAGGTAGAAAAATTGAGTTGCGAGATCATGGTCGAGCATGAAACAACTGGGGAGCATCAACAAAGGAAAAAAGAGCTAGAAGATGAAGTAGCCAAAAAAACAGTATATGTGATGGGATACAAAGGGAGCTATAGGAGATGGATGAAGAAAAGGAAGATATGCATAAATAATTAACTAGCATCTAATCTCAATCCTCTAATGATCTACAAAGGGCCCTGGTGGAAACAAAAAAGGAGAAACAATAAAATCTAAATGTGTTGAGTTTTCTCTATAGGTTAACAAAAGATGGAAAGTTGTGCTCCCAACTTACAAACGCTCTCCAAGAGAAGAATCAATTAGAGGAAGCCATAAGAGCAAGAGAATCCCAATTCTTGTAGGAATTGGCTACAACATGAGGAGTCAGGCTCCTCTTGGTACTTAAAAAATTAATATCTACTCATTGGCAAAGAATCATTGTTGCAGTTATAACCCTAAAACTAGTTTTGTAGTTTTTGACGGATGCTCAAGAGTTAAATGCAAAGGTCAGCCCAACGATTAACCAAATTTTTCACACAAACTCTCCCCGTGCTAAGGAATTAGGATTCCTAATCTTGAAACTATATAAAAAAAATGAGGAAGCTTTAAAGGATGTTGAGATTCCTGACCGAAGAGTGGATGCAAGAAAGGAAAACGAATTCATCATTTGCAACCAAGTCATAGTCAGAAGTAGAACATGTTAGATGGTGTTGAATAAAAAGGTTAGGGAGATAAAAGAATAGTTTAAAGTTCTCCAATCAGGATCACCTATCCTTTTCTCACTGGCCAAAAGAGTGTTGAAAGTGGAACAGATCATAGAAGCGACCAGGTTCAAAATTCGGGACCCCACAATGCTTCAAAGTTTAAGTTCATCACCCACAATTGAGGAGATCAAGAAGGAAATCCTTCCCCTTTCCCAATTGTGCTATCACATTGGAGCTATTTCATTAAGGTGGGTTGGATTTTCTTTAAAAGAGGTCCTTGATCTTGATTAGGCCTACGAGACATTGCACGCCCTCATCCCACCCACCGATGGAGAGTGGGAAACCTAGCATATCACCTTCCTAAAACTCTAAGGATTATTTGAGTGTTAGGTTTGTGCCTCTACAAGTGAAGGCCCCTTGTGAGTCACCAAAACTATGGAGCAAAGTTTTCCTTCAAACATTTTGGTTTTTGGCTTTTACTTCCTTTCCACTTTACGCTAGTATCACACCTGAAGTACCAAGATTACTCTCGCATAAGGCATGCAATGTGCCACATGGTGGCTACAAAAATTTTCTATATATCATTTTATTTTTGGGCCCAAACTGGGACATGTGTCAGCTCAGTGGGGATTTCCTCAAAATTGTTCTCATAAAATCTAAAATCACCCACTTTCTTCCCATATCAACCATTTCATCAGGTAGATCATATCGTCCATAGATTTATTTTCTTTTTGTGTAGAGTTTTTAGGAGAGCATGACAAAGATCTTACTTTCAAGGTTGAATCTTTAAGTTGGCATCATCATTCCTTGTACTTGATTGGATTATTTTTTAGATAGGCTATGCTAAGATCTGATTGTCTTCTGGCAATGTATCTTCACCGAACTTCTATAGAATTTGGAGCCATTAATGAGGCATCCTAGGACTTTATGAGAAAATAATATTGCAATCTAATCATGCCTTAAATCATATTGTAGTCAATCAAGTGCAGACATCTAGAAGTTGTTCATCTCTTTTGGTTATAGAAGTGGTTCTTTCTTCTTTCTATAAATGAGGGGTTTGTAGTAGTGTAATTTGTTTTTGAAGTTTTGAAAAAGATTGTTTGAAGATATATTTTCACATAGCACTATTTTTTCTCTATGGCATGTATTATTTATCAATACTATTAATTAGATTGGAATCCAACCTTTGTTTTCAATTGGCTTATTGACATAAATTATTAAGGAGAAATGTTTTAAATTGTGCATTTTATGGCCTTTATCATGAATTTACCTTTCTTATATCATTTATGTTGAAATCTCTATATCAAGTTTTTCCTAGATAGTCTGAATAATTATTTTGCATGTTATTAGCTTCTATGTTTAAAAGTTATCTCCTCAAAAAATGAATCATGTTATTATACTCTTTCATTTTTTTGTAGAAGATTATGTGTAAAGATATATTATGCTATAAGAGAAAGGGCAGATATGTGAATATCTAAATATCTTGGTAATCTTTGGGGTTTCTTGCTTCTATGAAACCTTAATGTATTCTTCCCATGGGGAGATTTGAATGATTGCACTATGCTTTCTTAGCCATTGCTATTTTGTTCTCTTCCTTAAAATGAAGGTTTTGTGGCACTTTGTGTCTATTTCATCAGAAGTAGGAGATTGATAATCTTTGAAATATTGTAAGAGCTTTAGTGCATCACCGTATTTTTATTTTCTATGTATTTCTCCCCCCTTTTCCTAAAAACCCAAAAGAAGAGCCAACTTTCTTTAAAAATCTTGGAGGTCATTTAGTGAGGTGCAAATTGGTCCCCCACTCACAAAATTTCCCATAAGGCTATTCGGAGAGGTGAAAGCTTTTATGATCAATAAGGTCCACCACCAAGCTAGGGCTTGGAAAGATAAGAAATGAATGTAACATGCAATGTACCATGCAAAACCTAACTAAATGACCTAGGAAATGAAACTAAAATGCAAAATAAAAGACTGAGAAAGTACAGAGGTGGACCTAGGAGAGTGATGAGGTAAAAAAATCTCCAAAACCCTAAAAAACTCTTGTTTGATTCCCATTAGGACTCATATGCTAGTTTGTGTGATTTAGTCCCAGACTAGGGTTTCTGTGCCAAAAGTGGAATCTCACAATGGTTGATCTGAATTCACTGAAATCTCGAAAATGAGTTTTACTAGGACTCATATGACACAAGTGGTGTATCAATCCCACTCTTCTTTTTTAGAGGGTCAAAACCTGAATATTCTCTCCTATCTGGGTATATGCAGGATCATCATGGAAAAAACAAGCCCTTAAGTGGCAAAAAAATTCAAAAATATTAGAGTTAGGTAACTTGGCATAAAAAATTGAATAAGTTAATTATATTATTTCAAAAATATGTAAGAATAGAATCTATAGAAAATTGAATGTAGTTTCTAAATTACTAGGTTTGTTTAAAAAGAAATCTATTAGGTGAAAATTTGAAATTTCAATGTGTAGTAGTACTTAAATTTGAAGGAAAAAATAAGTAGGTGTCTGTCGACCACCCTAACCACAATAAAATGATAATATTTTTTATAATTTTTTAGATATAAGTAGAGGGACTCATGTCCTAATGTGATGCATATTTTTTGTAATTTTTTCCAATTAAATAATTAATTATGATTTTTTATTACAACTTTTAAAAATATAAAAACTTCGTATGTCGACCACCTTAACTTGGTCAAAACTTCATGAAATTCAATTTTTTTTTTTTAATCCTATAGTATGAAGCATAGAATGTGACACATATTTTGGATTCAAAAAATGTGATACCATTTGAAAGCTATAGATGTTTTTCAACCAGTCTATCAATTAGGACTTTAGTTGTAATTTGAATAGAAAATGAATAATAATTACTTATTAAATTAAAAGTAAAGCATAATTTATATTGATGGAAAGTTGAGAATCTCCTTTAAAACCCTTTTCGTTTCATCAATTTTGGGTAAAAGGTCATCACCACATACCCATCATATTGCAACTTTTTGGCCCATCAGATCCTGCACATACCCATCTTTGCTCTTCCTTACAAGCTTGTTTTTGGATTTGAAACTTTGAATTCAAAACTATAGATGACTTTCTATGATCTTGGAAACAAGGAGACAACTCAGAAAATTTTCTTCAATCTTGTAACTTATTCTTCAAATATCCTTCAACCTCCAAGACACTTAGATCTACAATCACACATGTAGAGAGGGAAAAACTTGTTGATTGTTAGAGGATAGGGGTTTTCCTAGGTCAAACCCATTTAGGTAATTAAACCTTGTGATGAAACAATGGAATATGGACATGAAACATGAAATAATGATACCTTGAATGATGTCTTGAGATGTAAATCAGCAATCTAACATGAAGTGGCCATGTAGAATTTACATTTTTATCTTGAATTAGGTATGGAATAATGCTTAATCTTGGATATTGAATGCTACATGACAACACTAGCTCAACAACATGCTTGATGCTTGATGACCTTGATATGAAGATAGATCTTGAATTTCTGAAACAAATGATGAAGAAATACTCTTGAATGTCTTAGAAAATTCTCTTGAATTTTATTAAATACTCTTGTGAATTCTTGTAATCATAAACTTGCTATTAGGAATTCTCTCTTGTAAGTCTGGTGAAAATGAGTGAAACAACCTTGTATTTATAATTGTTTATGCAAAATTCCTTGAAATTACAACACTACAAGCCGACATCAGATATAGGAGAATAAAATCCCACCAAGAATTTGAATTTAATTAATGTTTAAGCCACATGAGACTCATTCACTAGTTGTGGTGTATGAGTCCCATTAGGCTAGGCTTTGGGACACATTTTTTAATAAATGCTTAGATTAATGTGAAATTAGGATTGAGGCCTCAAAACTTAGGTGGGACTCATATGACCAAGGTGGCATATGATTCCCATATCACTAAATCTGGGCCATACAATCCAAAAAAACATGAATTATTGGATGTTGGTAAATTAGGATTAATCTTAGAAAGATGCATTTAATAAGGCTTGTGGATGCAAAATAGGGCCAATTAATGCATTGTCGGCCATTGCAGGTTATAGAGGCAGTCTAGTCCCTTTCCAAGTCAAACGACGATGCTTCTACAAAGCTCGAATCTTATGCACGTCAAAGGTCAACATGTTTGTAAATACCTTGACACTTCTATTTCTAGTATTTTTTATTTTGTTGTATGTATAGTTTGACAACTTTATAGAAAGGGTGACACTTATGAAAAGGAGAGACACTTTTCCAGGTAGACAATCCAATGCTTCTACAAGATAATTCAATACTTATGTCTAACAGTTCAACAGTTTTGTTTGATAGTCTGATGCCTATGTAGGTATACTATTTTTAGCATGTGGAATTTAGGAAAAAAGGATACTAATGATTGTCTTGTAGAGATAATCTAGGATTTATATTTCAAATTTGGTGCATAAAATGAATTCATATTTACTTTAGATCTAAAATTGAACTAAATAATATTCAAACTTCAATTTGGTGCATAAAATGTGAAATGAAAGGAAATAGGTGTGTTCATAGGGTTTCCTAAAATGGAAAATTGGATCCAAAGATGGAAAAGGGTCTTATCTTTCCCAATTCATTAGGAAATGAGATCCCCACGAAGAATTGACTAACTACCCTGAGGAGAATTAATTCTATGGAGGGATCTTTAGATTTCCCTTTTTCGCTAGGATGAGGGTTAGGTCAAATATCTCTTTGAGGAGAAAGATTAAAAATAGAAAAAAAAATCCAAATTGAATTTTACAAAGTGGATCTAGTAGATTTAACATGAAACAAAAGGAACTAGTAAACTGTTTGGAAAATATGAAGGTAATATTGTTGTGCACCTATCAAAAGTTTTTGTTTTTGTAACCCTAGGTAACAGGGAATCATTTTCCCTAGGGTGAAGAGGTCCTAGCAGGAATTTCTAAAAAAATCTAAATCTGATATTAAAGCATGAGACCTACAATTCTTTCCTATAACTTGATATCCCTACTCTCGGATCTGGATTTGTCAAAAATATACAAAAAAAATTTGATGTTTGTTGGTGGATAGGGGATTTCCTTAGTCAAACCCCAAGTTTGGTAATTAAACCTTGATGAAAATTAGAAATTTGAAACATGAAATGTGCGTGCAATCATAACCTTAAGTGTGTTTAAGATTAATATTTCAAATAATGCCAAGAAGCCCTACTCAAGCGTGTCAGAATGGGATCCTAAATAAGCATGAACTATGATGAAGACCTACTTTAGGAGACCTCAAATCCCCTTAATAAGTCTCAAATCTTACAATAACTCTCTTTAGGATGAAAATAGAATGACCATAGAAGATGGAATCACCTAGGAATCAATTCATTAGGTGGGTATGTGCAGGATCATGATGGGCTAAAAAGTGGTAATATGATAGGTATGTGTAGGGTATGTGGCTGACGACTTTTTTTACCCAAAATTGATGAAACGAAAAGGGTTTTTAAAGGAGATTCTCAACTTTCCACCAATATAAATTATGCTTTATTTTTAATTTAATTAATAATTATTATACATTTTCTATTTGAATTATGACTAAAGTCCTAATTGATAGGTTGATTGAAAAACATCTATAGCTTTCAAATGGTATCACATTTTTTGAATAAAAAACATGCATCACATTCTATGCTTTGCATACTATACGATTAAATAAAGAAAAATTGAATTTCATAAAGTTTTGACCAAGTTAAGGTGGTCAAACATACAAGTTTTAATATTTTAAAAATATTGTAACAAAAAATCATAATTAATTATTTAATTGAAAAAAAATTACAAAAAAATGTGTATCACATCTAGACATGAGTCCTCTACTTATATCTAAAATATTATAAAAAAATATTATCATCTTATTGTGGTTACAGTGGTCAGACATACACCTACTTATTTTTTCCATGAAATTTAAGTACTACTACATTGAAATTTCAAATTTTCACCAAATAGATTTAAAAAGAAATAAAATAAACCTAGTAGTTTAGAAACTACATTCAGTTTTCTACAAATTCTATTATTACATATTTTTGAAATAATATATATAACTTATTCAAATTTTTATGACAAGTTTCCTAACTCTAATTTTAATGAATTTTTTGCCACTTAAGGGCCTGTTTTTTATGTGATGATCCTGCACATACCCAGGTTAGGTTGAATCTCATGGTGCTTCTCCCAAAACCTATAATCGATCATGATTCTCCATAGGAATCTATTATCAATTCTTCAATAATGCTTGGTCTTTGATGAAAAAATGAGCTTGAAAAACAACAAAAAAAAATAGAATGCTACTCCAAGACTTCACTTTTGCTTGCTCCTTGCTCTTGAATACTTGATCTCATGGGGAACTGTTTTGTTGCTTCTTTTATTGCTTACTTTTCTAGTGTAAAATGAATGTAAAACTTAGATTTAAAGGCTTCCTTCCTAATTTTCCAATTATCAGGTCCCAAAATCTAACATGTGAAATTTGAATTTGAAACCTTAAAATGCTGCCCAAAATATATAAAAGGTTGAGTTTAGGGCACTTACTGAGGACCCATTCACCTTTAATGGCTCTTGAACTAAATCATCAGGACTCTTAGAATGTTAGGGTAGGGTATGTGCAAGATCATAATGGGCTAAAAAGTGGCGATATGTAACTAATATGATGGCCCATGTGGCTGACAATTTTTTTTTACCCAAATTTGATGTAATTAAAAGGGTTTTTAAAGGAGATTCTTAGTTTTCCACCAATATAAATTATTCTTTAATTTGAATTTAATAAATAATTATTATTCATTTTTTATTTGAATTACGACTAATGTCCTGATTGATAGGCTGATTGAAAAACATCTATAGCTTTCAAACAGTATCACATTTTTTGAATCCAAAACATGCGTCACATTCTATGCTTTACATAATATAGGATTAAAAATAAATAAATTAAATTTTATGAAGTTTTGAACAAGTTAAGGTAGTTAGACATACGAGTTTTTATATTTTTTTAAATTTGTAATAAAAAATTCATAATTAATTATTTAATTGGAAAAAAATTACAAAAAATAATGCATCACATCAGGACATCAGTCCTCTTCTTATATATAAAATCTTATTAAAAAAAAATTATCATTTTACTGTGGTTAGGGTGGTCAGATAGACACCTACTTCTTATTTTTTCCCTAAAATTTAAGTACTACTGCATTGAAATTTCAAATTTTCACCGAATAGATTTATTTTATAAAAAATAAACCTAGTAGTTTAGAAACTACATTCAATTTTCTACAGATTCTATTCTTACATATTTTTGAAATAATATAGATAGCTTATTCAATTTTTTACGTCAAGTTGCATAACTCTAATTTTTCTGAATTTTTTGCTACTTAAGGGCATGTTTTTTCCATGATGATCCTGCACATACATGACATCAATTTAATCCCTAGCATTTGTTCAATGCGGGTTGTGGTGTCAAAAATAAATAAAATTAAGTTAAATAGGCCTTCGGATGCATGATAAAGGGGTATTAGGGGCCTATTAATGGGATTTTAAAATGCATTAATGAATTGGTCACCAAAATAATGTACAAATAAGTGTGAAATTGTAGGGTACGTGTAGGATCATGATGGGCCAAAAAGTGGCAATATGATTGGTATGTGTCCTAGGTATGTGGTTGACTACTTTTTTTTACCCAAAATTGATGAAACAAAAAGGGTTTTTAAAGGAGATTCTCATCTTTCTACCAAGTGTTCCTTTATGGTCTCGAGTGATATCGAACACAAGGAGATGATATTTCAATATCACATTTGTACATGTGTTGGTGTTTATGAAGTACCTCCACTACAAGCCTTATTATTAGAATCCTAAGAGCCATTTGTAGATCATCAACTTATATTGGTGCAATGTGATATCATTTTCACATGAAGTTATTCACTATATGTTGACACTTGTTGAGGTAGAATTCACCCCTTCCAAGGTAAGAGGTGTCAAGGTGGTACATGACCCTAACATACTCTAGTTTTCCATTCAAGTAAAGGTATTTTATTACATGGGCCAGATATGAGAAGATAAACCCTTTCTACCACTACAAATAGGATAGTGTTCTATGGTATGTTTTTATCATGGCTATCATTGTGATACCAATTAGTGTGATCTTGTGGAAGAAGAACACATGAAAATAATATAAACACCAATCAAGTAAGTTTATATGCTATTTATTATGTTTTATCACATCAAAAAAATTCAAACACCTAGGTAAAATTGCACTTGAAAGATCCTCTAATAGATTGATGCTTTTGTATAGAAAGTGTGACACCTTTGTGCAAATTGACACTTCCATTTTTTTAAATTGGTTCTTATGTTTTCATATCAACACCTTTGCACATCTAAACACATTTTTTAGGGAAAATGGACATCTATAGATTGATGCATTTATTTTGATAGTCTAATGATTTTGGCAAACATCAACACTTTTATAGATACAACAATTCCTTTGTAGTAAAAAATCTAATGCCTATGAAAAATAGAATGATTCCTTTGTCTAAAACTAAAAACAAAGAAATTTAAGAAAATTTCTAGAATCTTCATTTTGATCAATAAGCATTAGATCACTTAAATTCAATGCAAAATAGACTTTTGTTTACTTGTATCAATCAAAATAGCAACAAACAAACGTGTGTTCATTATCATTTTGAGCTTAACAAAACACTTTCTAGGTTATCATTAGGATCAAATCAACAAAAAATAAACCATAAATTTTACCATCAAAATATTCCATTTCAAGCATCAACTTAACATTCTGACATAGATCATTTGGATTTAGATCTTCATCATAGCATCTAGTTTGGCTTTATCCTTGAAAAAAATCTCTTTTCAAGTATTTTGTTAAGTTAAGTGAACAACATTATGGGAAAAATTACTTTGGAGTCATAAGTCTACTTCCAATGTTTGTAAGTTCATTATCATCATCAAACATACCTAAGGATCTAGTCTAAACTTTGTCAAAATTGAATGTTTCATATCCTCCATAAATCCACACAATCATTCAACATTGGTCCTACACCTATCAAAGTTTCATTATTATCAAAATTTGAGGTAACCAAAACATTTCTACAAATTCATTCATATCCAACATCTCCTAAGGTTGCTACAACTTGTATGGTGACAACTAGGTCACAATATAAAATGAACATGGAGTCCAATCCAAGTGGGTCAAATGTTCCCATTACTACAAATGTTGTAGATCAACCATATGGAATGCCCATTATTACTCATGAATTTCAATTACCACCCAAAACGTAACCTCAAATGTCCCAAATTGAAATGGCTCATATAGAGAAGACTACTAATAAACCTAGAGAATTGACCCCCAATGAACTTCTAGAAATGTCATAAGATTGAAATCTTGGTCACATAGTAGAAACCATGTTAATTCTTGACCCAAATCTGGACATGTTGAAACTTGCACAAAATGGTGCTAAAATTCCCTCAAAATTTAATGCCAACACACTCAAAGAATAATCCTTCGAAAAAATGGCCTTAGAAGAACAATCCTTTTCACTAATAGCATCAAGAAATCACCCTCATGAAAATGAATCTTTGGCACAATATGTTACACAACAAATTTCAAAGCCTTCTTCATTTAATGTTTCAAGTCAACCAACTATTACCTTGCAAGGAATAGATAAAAAAAATTCTCAACTCAATATATCAATCCCTTTAAAAATTCTTAAAGTCTAGGGAATACCAACACAAGTCTAGGTTTTCAAAACACCAATACAAATCTATCCTTTTAAAAAACCAACATCCCACCAACATTCAATACTCAAAATTCAAACATGAAAAACTATGGGATGAATCTAACTTCACAAAAATTGAACTTGAATGGTTGTAACACTCATCATCAAAATCAACAACCCAAAAATAAACAACCCCAACATTAACAACATCTAAATCATCTAAATCAACCAAATTATCAAAATAAACATCAACAACATCAATAGTAACCCTCTCCTCAACAAAACTTCATGAAACAACATCAAAACATCATTGCTCCACAACATCGACAACAAAGTAACATTTCACAAAATCAATTCACTTCACAACATACCCAACAAAACATTGCTTCACATCAACAACAAATGCTATCCCCACAAAAAGCATCACATATCAACAAACACAACAACAACTGCAAGCAAAAAGACATTTACAAGCCCAACAACAAATATTTTTACAACAACAACACAAATTACAACCCAACATTCAACAAAATTTCATAACTAAAAACCAAAATGATCCATATAATGCAATCAACCCACCAAATACCAATCCAAACAACACTATACATATAATCAATATAACACAAACATCCTTCCATATCAGGATCCATTATTCAACTCAAAAACCACACCTCAATATAATACCTACAACCTACCACCAATAATTTATCATATGGACATATCATCATAGATACAAGCATTAATGTCAAGACATACAAGTGGGGAAGACAAAAAAATCATACACTGTTTAAGATTAATGTCCCTATCTATTTGATAGAAGCATCATGATGATACCATTTCCTCCAATCTTTGAAGTGACAAAGTTTAATAAGTATAAAGGACATGGAAATCCAAAAGAACAGATTAGATAATTCTATGTGTCTTGTATGGTACCTCATGCAAATTTTTCCATGTAGTTTGGGTGGACAAGCAATCAATGGTTCTCTTATCTACCTTTGGGGATCAAAATATTCCAAGAAATAATAGAGCAACTTGTTGAACAATTTTCCTACAATATAGATGCAGAGATCACCTTGGAAGAACTATATACCTTTAAAAAAAAAATGAGAGGCCTTTGCTTCTTTCTTACAAAGATTGCAACAAAAGGTAAGAAAATGCAAATTTCCTATACTCAACAAACACAAATTTGAAATCCTAGATAAAAACCTAAACACAGATTTTGCCTTTAAACTACGAATACAATGTGTATCAAATTTTGAAGATATTATCTCTAAAGGTCTTAACATTGAGAGATCCCTAATTACTGAGGGATCCATACAAATATACAAATACAACCACCCATCATCTAGTTCCAATGTCAAACCTCGTATTTGGGCTAAAAATAAGAACATTACTAAGGATGGTTTGGTAGATATGAAGATTTTCATCAACACACCCTTCAAAACAAACACAAAATGGGTGAATCAGAAACATGTTTAACATGTTAATAGCCAACAAGGACCATCACCAAGGAAAAATAGCTATCCCCTAAGACAAAATACACTCCCTTAGGGGAACCTATTGAAATGGTCTTGAATAAATTGATCCAAACAAATATCATAATATTTCTAGACTTTATACGGTATGAGGAATGACAAATCAAACCCACATGGTATAAAGATGATAACTATTGTGATTAACATCATACAAAAGGGCATAGGAAATATAATTTTATGAAACTCAAAAATTTCATCTAGGACCTTATAGACCATGGTGAGGTAAATGTTGATCAATGCCCTAGAAACTTGGGAAACATTGACTTGGGAATATACAAGAATTTTATGGCTTACCATGGGAAAGGAAATGATTATAGAAAGGGGAAAGTGTATAATTAGGTCAATCATACCTATGATAATGTCATAGGTAAAACACATAGTTATGACCATCATATCTCAATTATCACTATACAAGTCCTAAACCCTGAGTGTAGAGTTACCACACGAAGAGGCAAGGTCACTATCCAAGGAGCCCCTTTACAAACAAAAGGAACACCAAAAGATAATCCCATGTATTATAGTCTACTTTACTAACTCAATAAAACTCCCACACAAATCTCCATTTTCGAACACTTGAGGATTTCACCCACACATAAAGAGGTCTTAAACAAAGTCATTTTATCATCATTGATACCTATTGATATTGATACTAAGAAATTCCAAGTCATGGTAGGACACATGACATCCACCCATTGATTATTATTCATGAAAGATGGCCTCCCATATCAAACATTTCATATTCATGCATTGCATCTAGAGGTCTACATTCATAAAAACAAGGTCAAAATAGTATTGATAGATGGACGTACGAGCTAAAAAAAAATTGTACCCTCCAAAAACTTGGGCTATTTTGAGGATGGGATTGAAATCACAAAAGCAATCACAATCTAGGCATATGATGAAAATCAATGGGATTCCAAGGGAACAATCAAATTACCCATTCAAGTAGGGCCTACAATTGCAAAAACAATATGTCAAGTCTTGGATCTTTACTTTCCTTATAACATTCTCCTTGGTCGCCCATGGATCCATTCCATACGGCTGTAGCATCAAGTTACCATCAATGCATAAAATTTCCCTACAATGACAAGGAAATTACAATTCATGTAGATCCAAAACCCTTATACTACTGAAAGAGTATGGAGGAAAATTACTATAGAGTGCTTCAAGTTCCTAAAAATGATGAAGTTCCACTATCCTCCTCTTATTTTGATCCATCAAGATTGACATCTACATCAACTTCACAAAAGGTAATCCTAGAAATCAAGGCACAAATCAAAGACAATGGTTGTAGTGAATATAACCTAAAATATCCTTTCTTTGTGGGATAATTATGACTAAATCCAAAACAATATGGTCAACCATAACATATTGAAAATATATCAAAAAAATTCAAACACACCACATTTGAAAAGTGGGTAGATTTAAACACAAATATCATAGATGAAGGAAACATATATGAATGGATATATCAACATTAAAAAGAAGAACCTCCACTTCCAATGGATAAAAATAGAAAATGGTTCCAACTAATGAAAAACATGGGCTACACAAGTATAGGTGGCCTTAGTTTAAAAAAAATGAATGCATGAACCAATAATCACAAAAAATTGAATAAAGAATATTCATTCATTATACCTCAAACAAATATGTGGTCCCTCTCGTTGAGGATATCTCTATTGTGGAAGATGAAGTTTCTTCTTGGTTAAAAACATTTGAATATGAGAGCATTTATGAATCACCCATATGTACCATTGACCTATTTGAGCATGCCTCTATATACATGATCACCACAACATCCTTTCCATCTCCTACCCAAGTCAATGAAATCAAACTTGTATATCCCCAACTTATTGACTGGGACCAAAAACAAGCACTAGTTCTAGATTCATTCAAAAATGATGAGGTAATCTCACGGTTCATGGGAGTCTAAGATCACATACCTTTTGGAGATCATAAATCAAGTTTTGATGTGGAGTTGATACAAAAGTCTATTTTAGGGACATGATTGAATCCTTCAGTCTGAAGATAGAAAATTTAAAAATCAAAACAATATCTCTAGTTGAAAACCACAACGTGACACTTTTTAATCATGAAATAGCAAAAATAAAGGACACATTTGATGGTGAAAATCTCTCTTAGGCACCTATAGATGAAGGATTCAATCTCCCCAATATAGAGTAAGAAAAATAAATAGTCCTTGTAGAATCATCACAATTGGTCAATGTGGGCACAATAGAGGAACCTCAAGTCACATTCTATGTGTCTTCATTGGATGATGAGGAACAAAAAAATCTAGCAAATTCCATTAGAGAGAAATATTTTCGTTGCTTTTTTATACATAGACATTCCTAGCCTTGAAACTTTATTTTTAGTAAACCATCTAACAATGCATCCCAAGGTGAAGCTAGTCAAGCAGAAGTTGGGAAAAATGCATCCCTAGATTGTATTATTGGTCAAGGTATAATTATATAAGTTGCTTAATGTGGGTTTCGTAAGACCCATTAACTATCTAGAGTGGGTTTCAAACCTTGTACCAGTCTCAAAACCCACTGGGTGCATAAGTATATGTACAAATATCAAGGATCTAAATAAGGCTTGTCCTAAGAATGATTTCCCACAACCCAATATAGAAATCATTATTGATCTTATAGTGACACAATATGCTTTCTCTTGTGTATGGTTTCTCAAGGTATAATAAAATAATGGTAGCCAAAGATGACCAAAACTAAACAAAATTAGCTATCCTTGGGGAACATAATGTTGAAATATCATGCATTTGGTCTAAAGAATGCAAGGGAAACATATCAAAGGGAAATGACCTTGATCTTTCAAGAAATTTTCCATAAGATCCTAGAAGATTGTGTGGATGATATCCTAGAAAAATCAATAATAGGGAAAGGACATCTAGAAGTGTCAGCTAAAATATTTGACAAGATTGAAAATTATTAGGTGAGACTAAATCCAAAAAAATATATCTTTGGAGTCACTACTGGTAAAATTTTGGGGTACATTATATCACGAAGGGGAATCAAAGTGGACCCTGCCAAAGTCAAAGCAATCATGGAAATGCAACCACCTAAAACCCTCAAACAACTTCACAACCTACAAGGAAAGATTTAGTTCATTAGGAGGTTCATCACATAGTTGGAAGATAAGTTTCACCCATTTATGCACCTTCACAAAGGTGTGGCCTTCAAATGACAATCATTGTGAACAAGAATTCCAACAACTAAAGGATTATCTAGCAACACCACTAGTCTTGATGCCACCAATTGTAGGAAAACCCCTAATATTGTTCATCTTAGCAATTTCAACAATGCTAAGAGATCTCTTGGCACAACAAGATGAAAAAAGAAAGGAAATGGATATTTATTATATTAGTAATACCTTAGTTGGGTTTGAGCTTAACTATACTCCAATTGAAAGAGAATGTTTAGTAGTGGTCTTTGTATCTCAAAAGATAAGGAACTACATGCTTAGTCATGAAATCAAGCTTATTTATAAGGTTGATCCACTAAAGTACTTTTTATCAAAGGCTATCCTCATAGCTCACAAGGAATTTAAATGTGTGATGATCCTTAGTGAGTTTGACATTGAGCATGTAGATCACAAGGAAACTAGAGTACATGTTATCACCAATCAGTTAGTTGAAGTACCACTATTTGCAGAGAACCCCTTGGTGTCTGAATTCCTAGATGAACCTATATTTACCCTAACAACAACAAAACAATAGAAATTATACTTTGATGGGTTACACACACAACATGGATTCAGAGTAGGCATTCTATTCATCACCCCACAAGGTGATTGTATACCAAAGTCCTGTAGATTGGAATTTCCATGTACAAATAATATAACTAAGTATGAAGCCCTCATCATAGGGTTGAGGACTACTATCCAATGGAAAATTCAAGAACTACACACATTTTTAGGGATTCCCAACTGATAGTGAGATAGGTTAATGATTATTATTAGACCAAAGATGATAAACTAATGTCATACAAGAAAACGATAGATAAAAATTCAAGGAATATTTCATTGGCATTACCTTTGAAAAAATCCCAAGTCTCAATAACACAACTAAAAATGTGATGGCCACCATTAGATTGTTGTTATCTACATGCCACAAAATGGCTTGAAATGTGAATTCCTCATTGAACAACTTCTCACACTAGATTTCAACATTCTTGAATCAAAATTTTTGTATGAAATTGTTGGTCCTAGTTCACCTTGCTATCATGAAATTTTCACCTACCTTCATAATGGTAACTTTCAATTTGACCTTACCCATAACCTACATAAAAAATTCATCCATATATCCTCATGCTAAATCATTTTTGGTGATACCTTATACTGAAGAAGCCTTGATGGGATGTTACTAAGATTTATTAACCAATAAGAAGCTTAAATCACCATAAAAAAAGGTACACAAAGGTGTTTGTGGGTCACATTTGAGTGGCGTAACCTTGGCTAAGAAGTTGTTGAGAATGGGATATTTTTGGCCAACAATGGAGTAGGAATCTAATGAGTTTGTAAAGAAGTTTCTACAATTTCAACATGGAGACCTTATCCATGATCCAATACAAGATATTTGACTAATAAAAACACCATGGCCCTTTTCATAGTGGGGGATCGGCCTCATAGGAAAGATTACACATGCATCCTCTAATAGGCATAAATTCATAATTACTACCACTAAGTACTATACAAAGTGGATTGAGGTTGTACCTATGACCTATATAATTAGGAAACCAATTTTAAAATTCATCTCAAATTATCTAATTTATCATTATGGTGTTCCCTAGGTCATCATAAAAAATAATGGAACACCATTCAAGAATCATGATGTTTGAGAATTATGTAACCAATTCAATATCAAGCTTCATTTCTCTACCCCCTACTACCACCAAGGAAATGGTGAAGCCAATGCTTCTAATAAAACCATTATAAAATTCCTAAAAAAGATAGTCATAGACATTGGTTAGGATTGGCATTTGCAGTTAAACCTTGCCTTGTGGGCATAGAGAACTAGTATCAAAACACCCACTAGTGATACACCATATTATTTGGTTTATGGGAATGAAGGCATATTACCTATTGGCCTCCTCTAATGGTTCAATAGTTAAGCCCTTAAATATGTAACTTAGAGATTAGATATATGTACTAAGTAGTTGTCTTGCTCATCATGAAGGTTCATTTCTTTGTCAACCCAGGGACATGAACTTGAAATGGGTCGACACTGTATGTGCAATAGGAATCAACTGTAGTCATCCTTATCCTATAACTAGAAAGGAAATAGTTCTGAAAATAAAATGCTTAAAATTTATTAACATAGGTATTGAGCATGAATCAACAACTAAACTTAAAATCAAAAATTGAATTGAAATGGATGATAAAAATAGAAATCTCAACAAACAAACAAACAAGAAGTTACTCTATCTGCCTTGGCTGTAGGAATAGTCACAAAATAGAGTTATAATGGCTGCAGGAATAGATAGTTGTTAAGACTGTAACTAATTACTAAACAAAAAAGTAACTACTAAGATAAATGGATGAAATTCACACCAAGTGGGTCCCCTTGAATGAGTCTTTCCTAAGCTAACTCAGTTGTAGAAAATAAAAGTATCATTTTATTCATTGAAAACATGATTACATCATATCAACAATATGATTGTATTACTTGAAACTGAAAGTGCCACTACAATATCAAAACATCCAACCTTGTGAAGAGGGGCATCCAATCATTATTTATAGGAGAAAAGATTCTAACTAACCCTAACTAACTAGTTGGTCAACTCCAAAAAACTAGGAGGATTCCATTTATTGAAAGCATGAAAAAGAGGAAGGAAGTTATGCATGCACAAGACCTTAGTCAAACTAGTGTTTCCTTAACAAGGATTCAACATAACAACACCTCCTAAATCTACTCAACTAACAGACATGGGAATTTAAAGGTAAGTTACAACTTCCACATGAGATGTAAGTTTCCTTCCATTAGAATTTTTCCCTCCATTGACCTCTTTAATGACCATCTCCTTGACTTCTTTAGCAACCGGCTAGTTGGCATGAGCTCCTTCCACTTTGCAAGCTTCATTTATATCTACATCTTAATGCAAACCTACTTAATAACATTAGCGTGCACAAAACAATTGTATATCCATAATCACCTTAGAATAACATTCATTCAATCACATGTAAAATTAATATAGATATATCACATAGTAGGTTAAATATCATCAAAGGTTACAAGAGTAAGTTCATGCCCAAAGTTCATAAATTTAAGGAAATAACATAGAGTGTCAATAACCAGGTGCTAAAGTCCATAGTAACATCAACAAAATATATGACAAACCCTATAAAAATTGAGCCATTATTTGGAATCATCATCTCCCCCCAGCCTAATGATCTGCTAGTCCTCCAATAGAGAGAAATTAATTCCTTTTCCTAACCAAAGCTTTGAGATCACCAACTGTTGTCTTCCCTTAATCAATCTCTGTCGTATCTGGGTTTGGATCCTAATAGAACCCCTACTTGCTTTCTAAGCTACCCCACCTTGTCCTCTCTATATCTATATCTTACTGATAGGCTTTATAATTTGGTACTGGCCACAACATAATAGGTGGTTGGAATATTAATGAAAGAAAATAGTGTTGCTTCATCATTCCAAGATGTATGTACCTAATGCTTTCTTTACATGTTGCATAATAATTTTGCAAGGAATAGGGTTCAACCTGTTTCAACTAATTTGGTAAATCATTCCATCTTTGTGATATATACCCCAATACTATTTTTCCTATAGTAGCAGCTACCTGCTCATATTATTGGTATGTTTCCTCCATAGAAAGCATGATCCTCTTTATGTATTCTATATTATAAAGAAGTTTGTTCCATGTGTAGTAAATGTCTAGAGGATTACTTGATTCAACTCTTAGAGATAAAGGGGTATGTATTTCTCTTTCTTTGTATATTTTGAATCCATGACATGAATTCCATCAAGTGAATATCCCCAATGTATAACAATGGATTCTAGTCATGGTCATTAGGAACAACATAATTATTCAAGTACAATTCACACAACAAATTTTTTACTTCAAGAGGGGAGGATTGGTAAGCTTGGAAAAATTCCTCTAGGGTTTCAATGGAAGGGTTTAAACTAGAAATTATCCTTGACAATTTAAAAGAAAGATGGTGCTCCTTTAAATGCAATGCATACACCTATGGGGGAGTTTTACATGCATTCATTTGTGGTACTAAATCCACCACATTTTTTACCTTTTCCTTTAATGCAGTGATCTTTGCATTCTTCTCCTTAATTTTTGCATTTTTCTTATTGAATTCTTCCTACAACATGAGTTTTTCTTTGTTCCATTCTTCCTCTTTCTTCTATGTCTCTTTCCATAGGTCGAAGGCTACTAATGCTCATGAAAAAGTAGGATTTTTATGCTTTCCTACTAGAATTTTTCCTTGCACTATTTCTTGATGTTCATCATGGTCTTCTAGGACTGGTTCTTGATGTTCCATTTGCTCTGTTTGCATGGGTTCCTAGTTTTCAACTTGCTCTACAATAGTAGGAAGTTTTACCAACACTATGTTTTCCTTCTCCTCAGGAGCTTCTTCCACTTCTATATGTAAGGAAAGCAGAGGGTGCAGGAGCAACTTTCCTAACGTCAAAACCATAGGGAAGAATGCAGACAGTACTTTTAATTTCAAAATTACAATCCAATTAAGACACATATGAAGATTTATAGAAATAGAAAAATACTCAAAGACAAATCTACACCAGATTTACATGGGAAAACCCTTTTGAGAAAAAACCCACCACACCAAGCCGAATCTCTTTGTATTTCAATAATCAACAAATTACATACAATGCAGAGACACAACTCTCTGGTATCAGTTTTATAGTTTTTTTCATTCACTGTTCTTCCTCTGTTACAGAAAATTCTCTCACAAATTTTATGCCAATCCAACTCAGAATGATTATCTCGAATCTTACCACACATTGATTTTATCCTCTTGTTTATCCTTATCTACAATTTCCCATCATAGAAAGTTTCCATTCCTGTGTAGATTTTTCCTTGCATATAGTTCAGCTCCAACGTTGCAACTCTTGAAAAAATCCAACCGCCAACCATTTGAATTTTGCTTCCTCTGATTGGTCCATGAGACACCACATAGGATAGTCATTACTCGGTCAAGGGTGTTCAACCTATGTTGGCATGTCGGTGAGACACTAACCGTGTCTCCCTGATGCCAACACAGCTAGCATTTGATATCGCCAAGAGTCCTTACTATCGGCGAGGAGGTTACATCGAATCGAGGAAAGCTATCACTAAAACTTAGCCTTGTCGCCCAAGACCTCATCGCACATTAGTCATCCCTTGTATTTTGCTATCGCCGGAGACTTATATAAGCTATGCGGTGATACATCATATCGAAGCTCCAAAGTCACATTGAAATGTCCTACTGTCGACAAGACTACCATCTTTCACCAAGACATCACACCGAGCCTTCATGTTATTCCAAAGTGTTCATCAGTCGGCAAGAGATACCGCTATCGCCAAGAGGTCA